>PHNY01273896.1:8279-26988 GCA_003724115.2 Anethum foeniculum | reverse complement strand
ATATAACATAATATATATATGTATATTCTGCATAATGTATTACAATATATAATATATAAAATTATATATAAATATATTAATAATTATATATATATATATATATATATATATATATATATATATTCGGGTTTTTTTCGGGTTTCGGGTTTGGATCGGGTTTCGGATTTCGGATCGGGTTTCGGATCGGTATACTTAAATTCAAATCCAAATCCAAAAATTTTCGGGTTTGAAAATTAAATCCATATCCAAATTCAAATCCAAAAAATCGGATTCGGTAAATTCAAAATTTCGGTTCGGATCGGGTATCCGTCAGGTCGGATTAATTTGCCATCCCTAATCTCATGTCATTAAAACTGCCGCCTCTATTCTTATCTAGGTGTGATTTTTATTGTTTAGTATTACTTAACATTTTTTTCACTTTCAATCAGAACATCCAATTGAATAGGATAATTAATATAGTGTACGAATATGTAGGGTTATCAAACTCAATATACATTTATAAAAAGAGTAACTAATTTATTCTCATAACATAAAAACTGTATATGTAACAATTTGACATCGAAAATTAAATAAATTTAATATAAGGCTGCATCAAAGTTACAACTATCTCCGATAATGATGATGATCTAAATGAGTTGTATATTATCAGAGCTGTATCTACGAGCTCTGCGTATATTATCCCTGCGTTTCTTGTAAACAGATCCTCCGAATATAACTAAACATGCAGCTCCGATAAGCCCGAACGCAACTCCCACTCCATGTCCTCCTGAAGATCTCTTTTTTGTTTCTTCATTCACGATATTCAGAGTCTTATCATTGGTTACACTCTCTTCGACTGGAGGTGGCGTTGGTGTTGGCGTATCAGTATCATCACTGGAAGTGGGTGCTGGTGATTCGCTTGTTGGAGAGAGTGACTGTGATGGAGGGGCTGGTGGAGATATGTATAGTGTTGGTGATGGTGAATGTGAAGGACTGATTGGTGAGTCGTCGAGCGGAGAAGGAGAAGATGATGGTGATGGAGAAGGAGAGGATTGTGATGGATATGAGGAGGTGGAGGGGTGGAGGTAGAGGAAGAGTGTGAGAATTGTGAGTTTTATGAGTAGTGGAGTTGTTGTGGACATTGTTGTTGTACAGAGAGGGAGAGAGATGAGGGAGAGGGAGAGGGAGAGAGAGAGAGATGTGGTGGTTATGGAGAGAGGTGTGTTTGTGTTTATATGATGGTGAATTTCATGTTTTCAGGGACTCGGGAGACGTAAACACCAGTGTGTGCCAGAACTTTTCATAAATTAATTTTCTATTAACACAATTTTAATATATTAGACGTTCAACAAAATCAATACAGTATTGGTAAGTAATAATCTTAATAAAAAACATCAGTCCAATAATTAATTTTATTTACAAGGTTTAAGATTAGTTAAAACTCAAAACTCAAGTGTTTTCAAATTAAATCCATGAAATATCGGAGTTTAAGCTCCGAGTATGATTGTGATTCTTAGCTCAAATCAGTAATTTTAATGTGGATATAATATTATTATTTATCTTGTCAAAAGAATTTCGAAAGTATATTCAAACTTTCAAATGTATATTCAAATAAACTTATTAATTTATGGGTTTGTTGAACCATAATTATTTCTTCTAGTAATAATTGTAGCATTAAAAATATAATATAATTATATATTATTATTTTTAATAGTACTCTTTCTGCTTTTCATTATATTTTCTTTCTCTGAATTGTAGTATTTTTGTGTACTTTTATTTAAAAAAGAAAAAACTAAGTATAACATACATAACATTTGTGTAAAAAGTGCGTTATATACTAAAAAATAGAGAAATGATACCCCGTTCAATTTTGGCTCATCCCCGTTTACAACATATAATTATCGTACAAGTCTATTTATATAAAAAGAAATTACTAGCCGACTTTACTAACAAAAACTGAAAGTACACAAACCAAGGCGAAAATAGAGCAACGGCAGTCCTGTACACGCTTCTTATTACGGCAGTCCTTTACACGCATCTAGATTGCTTCAAGCCCTTTATGAAACCTGCACTGTTTCTCCTTTACTTTAGGCTTATCTTAGTTTATTATCACATTATATTATCAGCGGTGCAATAAAAAGAAAATAATTATAACTGCACTGGTTGACCATTTCCAGATCCAGGTTTAGAGGTAAGTCAGCTATTATTTTGCACTTTCCTTGCTGCCAAAGTAAAGAGATGGAACATCAATTTTTCACAAGCTACTTCAAAAAAACTCAACCAAGTATTCACACATTCATATTCCAAAGGAGAGATTCAATGTATACATTCAGTCCTAAGATTTGGATAATGACCAAAGGAATGGCATTTTTAAAGAGTTATATTCCGTATTGATCCGATTACAGTTCTTTTTTCAATCTAATTCAATAAATCGGTTTCAAATTTTAAGACCAACTTTAAAAAGTTAAATTTGTAACCGATTCTTCAATCATATATTGATTTTGGTCGGATTGTTTTTTTTTTTTTTTGACAAACAAATACTTTCATTCATAAATAACTCATATCAGTTCCCATTACATGAGAAATAAAAATAGGAGCAATAACATTCCATTCCTGTACTAGATCAGACATAGAACGGGTAGCTTGTGCTAACACGTGCGCCACACCATTCGCGGATCTACTAACATGACACACTTGAACCTCGTCAAAGTGTTTAAATAAACTAACACAATCTCTCACAATCAAATGAAATGGAGAATTGCCAGCATCACCTTGCACTGCGTCAACCAGTAATTTCGCATCAGTCTCAAAAACGCAAGCTTTCCAACCTTTCATCACTTTGTTGAATAAGTTGAATAGTTTTATAGAAAAAAAATTCAAAACTATATAACATTGCTCATTTAGAAAATATAAATAAAAACAAAATTTATAGTTGTAATGCTGATATTTAGTTTTGATTATCATTATAATTTCAGGAATATAAATTATGTTTAAGTTATATGCATGAGTATGAAATCAATGTAATCACTGATAGTTAAAAGTTTATTATTTTATATTATATCCAATTTATCTAATTAGATTTTCTTTAACCAAATCAAGTATTGAGTTTCTTTTTATCGTGTAATTGGCCGAAAAGAGTCCGTTCGGTTTGATCGGGTTTTTGAACCCATGGACAACCATGTTGTATTACTTTAACTGAAGTGGTACTTATAATCTTGAATAAATTATTTAATAACATGTATTTTTATATTCAAATTTAAATTGCAACCTTTTCGCCGGTTATTGATATAAATGCTTAATTTGAAGATTTTAAATTTAATTATCTCTTCTTAACCCATTTCACATATATAAATTTTAATCAGTACCTAAATATTGACATCCTTAAAAAATCTCCTAACATTCTTAAAAGGTTCTCCTTCCTCATCGAACTTGACACGGGTCTTTTCACCATTAGAAAGCTCGAAAATATTAGTTTATGACATCTTGACTCCATAATCCCTTAAAATTCGTGGTGGTACGATTTGCACAACATTTATATATTATATAGATCTTGCATCGAACTATTGACTATATTCATATATTATATATTAATCAACCATGCCAATTTACTGCGTATTGTATCAGCACCGGATACTATAAGTTTCAAAAAACGTGAAAAGCCGTTATTTTGAGCATCCATCTCTATAAAATGAAGAAGATAAATATTAGATAAATTTTGGACATACATTATAAATATGAATATTTATAAATTATTTATCTCTAAAAGCCGTTATGGTGCATATTTATTTTAAGCAATCCATCGTTACAATTTGATCAATTTAAATATTATTGTTTAGTGATCTTAACTATTAAAACATACTTGACTATTTGAACATCATATAAGTATCATGTCAAAAACATATATAAACCTTAATTTTAAATACCTAACATATATAAATATCATATGAAGAACAATCATCAAACCCTAAATTCAGATTCATAAATAACATATACATTCTCTAATTTTAAATCGATAACTAACATATATAATTGTTAATTAACGGAGTGAGAGAGATAGAGAAAGAGACTTACCGAATTGCCGAAATTAAGAGAGAGAGTTAATTGGAGTGGGGGAGGGAAATGTTACTGTGCAAAAGAGAAACGATCGAGAGAAAGCTGGGAGAGACTGATTATTATTATTATTATTATTATTATTATTATTATTATTATTATTATTATTATTATTATTATTATTATTATTATTATTATTATTATTATTTTGAAATGATTATAATTACTATAAAATTAAGTCGCAGGATAATACCGGCCGAAAACGCGGACAGTGCATTGGTCGATTTCAAATGAAGCGGCGGCCTTGGCGACGGTTGGTCAACAAAATTTGACTTATGATCAGAATAGTCGGTCGTTTTATTTTACCTTTATTTTCGACCGATAACCGGTCGGTTTAAACAGTCAGAATAGGTTGACTTAGACGACATGTCAACGGTCAGTCAAACATATTTGACTGCGGTCGTAATAATCGGCCGGTAATATGTCAATACTTATATTGAACATCGGTCGGTGTTTGCTTTAGTATTTTGATCAATTTTTCACTTCGGTCAATTTTCGTCCCTGTTTTTAGTCGATCGGAAAAACACTTGTATCTTATAGTGCTTGTAAGTCGGGATTATATGATTTTTTATAACTTATAAAATTTTTCAAATGAGCCTTAAGTTGTCTTGTCTCTTTTAAAATACACGATATTATTTATTAGTTCTCATTTAATTTTTAACAAGGTACCCAATTGATGCAATTTTTGAATTTGGTTTGCTTAATCGGTATGAGTTCTACTTTATCAGAAAATGTTTGTATAATAAATTAACACAACACCTCTTGATTTAGTGATGTCTCTCTTCTTATTTTATAGGTTTAAACCCTTCTTATTTTACAGGTTCAAACCTTGTCAAGTGTGTGTTTAATTAGTGAAAATAAAAAATATTAAAAAAATATATAATAAACTTTTAAAGTTAAAATAATGTATTAAATAAATATAATAACTACAGAATTTATATATGATAAATCTATCTATCTATACTTACTTATCTATACTATATTAGACGAAATATTGAAAATTTGGTTGTTGGTACTTGTTTTTTGGTACTTGGTGATTTTACATAATTACCTTTACTTATAAATTAATAAAATAAAGTATTACAATTAATAATAACACTTATTTTAATCTTAATTAGTATATAAACCAATTACATTTTTCAACTAAAATACGCTACCTTTTTATTTTCCCAATTAAAATACCAGTTTTTCCAAAATTATCACGGGCAGTTTTATTTAATAAAGTAAAATAAAGTATTATATTACTAATAACTAACCAATTAACTTTTTCAGTTAAAACACATTACATTTTCTACGTTAAATAACAAATTTGCTACTTTTTGAAAATAACACGAACAGTTTTATTTAATTTCAGTCTAAATAAATTTTTTAAAAAAATTATGTAATATTAAAAAAATAAATCATGCATCGCCCGAGATATAAGTGAGTATATATTAATATATGGTTAATAAATACTAATGAAATTATAATAATCTATTAAAAAAATTTAAAATTTAAAATGTATGTAATTTTTACTCGGGTTAAATAGCGTTTTAGTCACTCAACTCACCAGAAACTTGCAATTGGGTCATCCAACTCAAAAAGATTTAAGTCACATCATTGTACTCTTAAAAATTTTCATTCTGGTCACTAGCTGTTACATTCCGTTAAAAATTTGACGGAAAGCTGACTAAACTTGGTGACTTGGCTTGCATAAATCTACCATGACATGTACATTCAACTGAAGTGGCGCTTTGGTCACTCAACTGGCTTGAAACTTGAAATTTGGTCATCAAAATGAAGAAACTTTCATTTAGGTCACTGACCATTACATCCGTTAAAAACTGAAAAGAAACCGGACAAAGATCTCTCCAATGATAACGTCAAGGGCTCTCCTATAAACCTCTTTACAAAAAATACACACATTATCATCAATGGTTTCACTCAAAAAAACTTCATCCAATCTATTGTCATTTGATATATCTTTAGGTCATTGTGGAAAAGTCATCAAAAATTTGATGAGCTTTTCCAAAATTGCCTAAAAATATATAAAATGACAAGAGATTAACAATGATTAAATTTTTGTGGGTGAAACCATTGAATATTGATGTTATGTGTGTGTATTTGTTGCATTTGGTTATAAGTTTTAAAATTTTTTAATAGAAATAAATGTGTTGTAAGAGAGCTCTTCGTCCGGTTTCTTTTCAATTTTTAATGGATGTAATGGTCAGTAACCTGAATGAAAGTTTTTGAATTTGATGACCCGATTGAAAGTTTATAGTAAGTTGAGTGACCAAAATGCTGTTTCAGCTGACTATACATGCCAATGCGGATTTATTCCAGCCAACTCACCAAGCTAAGTTATATTTCCGTCTAATTTTTAACGGAATGTA
This sequence comes from Anethum foeniculum, assembly GCA_003724115.2. Classification (NCBI taxonomy): domain Eukaryota; kingdom Viridiplantae; phylum Streptophyta; class Magnoliopsida; order Apiales; family Apiaceae; genus Anethum; species Anethum foeniculum. The sequence continues at coordinate 20,527 of PHNY01273896.1, read as the reverse complement.
ACGACAGTGACCTGAATGAAATTTTTTAAGAATATAATAATATGACTGAAAGGTTTTTGAGTTGAATGACCCAATTGCAAGTTTTCCGTCAGTTGAGTGACCAAAAAGCTATTTAACCCATTTTTAATCTGTTTGATTAATCCTAAATCGACGGATTAGGTCCCGAACTTTAGGATATTTACGACACTGCTCTAGTCCTAGTTTCAGAGTGGCTACAGTAACTCACCACACACAAATACCCAGATGAATATGGCTCTTGGGGGTGTTTCTTACAGGTATCTCTACCCCCTATGTATGCATGTATGTGTTTTGTTTTGATTCTCTACTTGTTTATGAATACCTATCTTTTATCTGATTATAACCCATTAAGCAGCAATATAAGTGTATTAAGTGCCTCGTAGTGTTTGATTAAAAAACAAAGTAAAAACACCCTGAATCCTTTTTTTTTTTTTTTTAATCCGGTATCCGGGCCAGCATGCTCGCACCTCGACTAATCCGGAGGACTGCTAGCACACTCGTATCCACCGAGCATGACAATCCACATACTTCCGTGTGTCTCCCAGGAATCAATCAAACGACCTCGGGGTACGAAGCCCCTAAGTCACAGTCTCAACCATCTGGGACACCCGTGGTGGGTACACTCGTACCCTGAATCCTTTTTTTGTTGGAATTATATGCATTACTCGTATAGGCATTCAAACTTATTTGAAATTTATAGTAGTAGACTAGTAGCTAAATATTGTGAGTGATGAACAATAAAAATTGAGAATAGTGATGTAGAGTGTGACCGAGAAATTAGTAGTTTTGTTGAACTACCCAATTTTATTTTATAGATCATTAAAGTAGGTGATTGACCAGGGAATGATCAGCTATGCGTACGTGCATTTTCTTAAGTTAATTGCTTAATAATGCTATGAAGGTAATGGACTTGCAGGGAGAGAATGATGGAATCCGGTGATGGGCGCGGCTACTTAACTATCTTTCACTTAAGGCCTTCATTGATAAGAAGCTTATTTGTATGCATTGATGCACAGTGATGTCATTATATCCAGTAGAACAGATAGAGAAACTAGCAAGGCTCGTTTCTATGGATGCTAGATCACTAGTCTTGGTTGCATTCCTGTGGTATGTTGTTTTTAATTTATCTGCTGCCCTTTGGAATTGCTCGAGTGCTTTCTGTGAAATTATATGTTTTGTGCAGGTCTGATCCCACAGAAAATGATAATGTTCAAGGTTTGAAAAACAATGATGGAGGGCCTGGCATTGTAAATTTGTCACATTTGGGGTAAGTTACCTTAGCTTTTCTTGCATTGTTAAGTATTTTTTGGGAGTAACAGCATTTAGTTGAAGTTCATATTCTTGCTTTCTCAGTTGGGACTTATTCTTATTTGCAATTTTCAAATCATAGAGGTGTGTTATCTGAGAACCAAATCAAATGTCAACAATAGAAACAATGTACAGTACTGTTGTGCGAATGGGTGATAAACCATCTATTATTAACATAAACAAGAACCCAGCAGATCCAATATGTTTACAATTGGGGAAGTTTATCACAGGTGTTATCCTGTTTATATGTTCTAATTCTAATTCTCTACTCGTTTAGTGCGATATGATCATCTTAGTAATCTTGTACTTTACTAAATGCTTTATTAGAGTAGCTGATCTTTTTGGAACCATATATTATAAGCCGGATCGGGAAATAGAGTTTGGTTTTGTATCGGAAGAATTGTATATTTTGTTGTATTACCAATCAATGTGTATACATGTATAAAGGGGTATAAAGGCTTTCAACTAAATAACAAATGATATCTATAAACAAGATAATTATTTAGAGATAATGGTGAGGTACTGAGCGGATAATGATAATAACTAAGCTTTTTTTATTAATGACAAATATTTTACAGAAAATTTGTCTAATAAAAGCACTCAGCTTCTCAAGTACAAACATGTTCAAAAGAAAGCTTTTGCGCTTTTTTACACTGTAGGAAGCCAATCTCTGAGCATCTGAGTATTTAAATAATGAGGCCTCTTCATGAGCCATAGCCCGTTTCTAGGCAAGATCATAGATGATAAGGTGTGCTTCTGCATCCATGGTTGTGTATATCACTTACCGTTGTTTATTCCATTTTTCTTTAAAAATATTCAAGGAAATACAATATGCACATTCTTTTTTTTTCTTTTTTTTTTTTTGTGAATTTCGTTGAGATGGGATTGGTCTTGTAAATATTACTGCTGTTTTGATAGCACTCTGGCTTGGAATTGTAAAAAGGTTGTTCAGCATTGTTCTATTTTCTAGTGATCTAAACGAATTGTACCTTCTTGATATAACTCTGATAATTTATTGATAATGATGGAGGATTTTAGAGAGAGTGGTGGTGGTGTATGAAGAGGAGAAGAAAAAATGGGTATCTATTCTTAAAATTTTTTTTTTTCTATCGACGGCAAATGACCGAACCAACCCTGCTAACTGATGTTGTCACTATATTTTGGATGGAAAAATGGTTGAGGATGGAAAGTGCAGCGGGTTTGTAACTTGTCTGACGAAAGTGACACAACATGCAATCAATAACTTTTGAAATGACGACATATGTCAGTTTTCTTTTTAGTAACTATGATATGTGTTGCGTGAAATTTCATCCACCGGATTCAATAGTTAAATTTTTATTATATTGAGAATTTGGAAATGAAATTGTTCATTTTCCCTATTTATATAAACTAAACAAATAAACGAGCACTATAAATTAAATATTAGGTCCTTTGTTTTACTTAGTATGTTATTTTAATACTGGCAAGGGTAGCATTGTCATTCTACAAACTCGGTGTCTAAGACATATTAGTAGGGTTTTTCATAAAATTTTTATAGATCGTTGGAGCCACTAATCAGGGCGAGGACGTAGAAAATTGCAGTAAAGCGGCAGCGGCGACTTGGACCGAGTTGGCGATAAATTGAAGAAATCCTACCACCTTTGCCTTTTAGACCTTTAAAGGTAATTTCGCTTTCTCTTGCATCTTCTGTATCCAATTTTGCATCTTCTCTATTAGATTTTGCATCTGCTGTATCAGATCCAGCTTTTAAACTAATCCTTTATGTGAATTGAATGTCTTTTTGGTGATTCTTTATCAAATCTCTGTCCAAGGCCATCTGGTTTCTGAAGAAATAAGATATGTAGTCAATAATCGATAAATCAAGATCTATACCTACTTATCTCTTTTCTCGGTATCACGGTTTAGACATAAATGTTTTGATAACTCTGTCAAGTATTTGATAAATCCTGATTGAATAACCACAAATATTTGTAATTAAGATTCGCCCCCCACCCCCACCCATTTTTTGTGCCCTCAACCTCCCGTAAAGTGGAAGGGCAATACCCACTGTGCCAAAGGCCACTAGGTAAAGTAGCTCTATTTATTTTTTTAAGAGAGTATATTATTACAAAATACATAGCCATACTTGTGCCCAGTCAACCTACTTTTTTAGCCTAAGAATTGATTGCTTTCATAAAGAAATTATTGAATGTCATTATCTTTGCAAAATTGATGCTAAACTTAATGTACTGGTCAACCTTAAAAGAGGCAGTGCGATTATGAATTTTTTGGTTGTCAAAAATGGCAGTTAAGTTTTTAACTGACTATTGTGGTAAGAAAGCAATTAGGAAAATATAGGATCTGATAAGGAACCATAGTGAACCTCTGGTTATCGCACAATGATATAAAATCTTGAAGAACGATGTGTCAGATGTTCATGTTTGCCACTGAAATGAACCTTTAAAATAGAGAGATGAGAACTAAGTGTGTTAGTATTGAAGGTCGACGTACATAGACAGTCATGCCAAGTAGCTGTATGACTTTCTTTTTAATGTGTTTTTTTAAAAGAAAAAAATACTAAGGTATTCTGTGATTTCTTTTGGGTTGTGATTAACTGATATTGAACTTCTCCTTTACAGGATCATGTCTTCTTCTGCAACCATCGGAAATGATAATGAACACTGTGATTGTGTTCAGCAATCTACTGGTAATTCTTGTGTTGTTTTTTTAGCCAGCTTACTTCTGATGTTCCTTTTCCTTTAAATATTACTACAACTACAGGAGGTCGCGGGACTCTGAGAGCATTGGGTGTAAACAGTAACTTGCCTTCAGTTGATGGAGATCATGGTGCGGCTACTTCTACCCCTACAAGGCAAAGGACACCCCTTACATTAGCTGTAGAACCAGGTATACACAAGGGGAATGCTAAGCATAGGCAAACGAGGCCTCCCCCTATAGCACCTGCAGAACCGAGTACAGGTGCCAAAACTAGGGGTAGAAGGCGAACTAGGCCACTTCCTATAGCAGCTGCAGAACCGGGTACAGGTGCCGAAAATGCTACACGTACAAGGCAAAGGAAGAGACAACCTACAGCAGCTGTAGAACCAGGTACAGGGGCCGAAAATGCTATGCGTACCAGGCAAAGGACACAACCTACAGCAGCTGTAGAACCGGGTACAGGTGCCGAAAATGCTACACGTACAAGGCAAAGGAAGAGACAACCTACAGCAGCTGCAGAACCAGGTACAGGGGCTGAAAATGCTACGCGCACAAGGCAAAGGAGGACACAACCTACAGCAGCTGTAGAACTGGGTACAGGTGTGGAAAATGCCACCCGTACAAGGCAAAGGACACGACCTACAGCAGCTGTACAACCAGGTAGAAGAGGGAGAAATACTTCACGTAGAAGGCCAAGGACCACATCCCCTACGTCTGATGGGGAGCCTAGCACTGATGAGGACAATAATAGTCCTACTAGGTCAAGGAGTCGACGTGTTTTTGAGCTTGACCTCACACCTGCGCAGAGAGCAATCCCTGACACAGGACTTCTCCATGATTTAGGGTATCACATCTCGGCATATGCTAGAGCTGGACGGGTAAGGCATATTGGTATCTGTTACTGTTCTCTTTTCCATCAGTCTGCCTTTCTGAAGTAGAGCATTATTGTTGTTGTTTTGATTTGCAGGGCCCCCCTACACGAAATCTTAACTGTCGAGGTGCTTGGCATACTGCAGTAAAACTGTATCGTGAGGCAAATGATCTGTACAAGGAAATGTTTGTTAATGCTGGTTTTGGAGATTTTCTCAAGATCGAACCAGTGGACGTTCCAGTAGCATACAATTTGGCCTTGACGGAGAGGTGGTTCAGTGAAACAAATACCCTCCACTTACCCGACTGTGAAATTGGTCCAACTCCTGTAGACTGGAAAATGATCACCGGATTAAATTTTCGAGGTCGACGCATAGAAGCGAACCCTGAATTCGAGATAGAAAGAGCGCTGGACCTTCTTGGAAAACCTGGAGCTATAAGAGACGGAAAGATCCACTTGGAAAATATTAGACCTGACCCAGAAGAGGTGAGAGGTATCCCGCTAACTGATGATGCGAGGATAAAATTGTTTCGCCGACTGTTCCTCTATGTTGTTAGCAGTTGTTTCTTCAACAATAACCGTTCGGTGATTAGTCATAACCTCGTGGAGTGTTTGGAAAGGATAGATGAAGTGGGATCTTATAATTGGGGGGAAGTTACATATGCAGCCTTCCTTGCTGGAATGAGACGAAAGGTCAGAGCACAAACAGGAGCTTTCACAGCATTTTGGCAGTTTCTTCCGGTACATGTTGTCTTTGCCCTTTATTTTATGTGATTCTCCTTGGTCAAAGATAAAATATTGTCTGGTTGGATAGCTTTTTTAAAAATACAAATGTGAAGAATTCTGTGAGACGAAGGGTCTATTTGTTTTGTTATATTCTTCCTTTTGGGGTTGGGAAGGTTTTCTTGTCTTTAATATTGAATGTCAATCTTATTTTCTTTTCGTGCTGTAGTTCTGGGCTTTTGAGTATTTGGACGTAAATCGTCCAAAGCACAAGGAAGGGAATATCTTTCCGAGGGCAAGCCGCTGGATCTGTCCAAAAAGTTTTAGTGACAAAGAGTCTCCACAATTTATTGGTCCTCGTTTTATTTATTCCCGCTGTCAGTTGAACTATGTTGAGGAGTCCCAGGTTGGTGATCAAAACCATTTTTCATCTAGCCTTTTATTTCTAGTATATTGCTTCTCTAATTTTAATTTCTATTTTCAGGTGACCTGGCAACCTTACTTGGCCAGTGCAGAGTATGGGTCAGATGCTGTGCGGTACGCGATTGATCTTGCAAAGATGAGGATCCCATTTCAGAGCATTTTCACCTGGGAGTACTATCTCGGGGAGAGATGTCTGCGGCAGTTAGGTTTCCCTTGTCGAGTGCCCAATGATCCTCCAAAGGTGATGCATGGAACTGAGGATGGGATATTTGCTGGGACACCAGCTGAAAGTCTCGTCGAAGAGAATCAAGAATACACCTCGTGGTTTAGGAATAATTCAATTGGAAGAATCCTTGACGTAAACCGATTTCTTGGTGGACCTGACATTGCGGGAAAGGTCTTAGACCAGTGGAGGGTGGGTTCTTATATATATGAGTTTGTTATCATATGTCTTGTCTGAATTATTCTTTTAGGCTTATTATCTTGTTATTTTAGGCCAAGTACCAACCAGACTTGATTCCTATTGAGCGATCTCAGTATGAGAAATTAAAAGAGGACCGCTATGCTCTTGAAGAGGAGTGCGCTAAGCTTCGAGAGGAGTTGGTAAAATTTTTAATCCTTCTTTGCATTTAATTTTACATTCTGCTCATCAAGTACATTTCCTAATAAAGGGTGGTCAAGAATACTTATTTTCACATTTCAGTCTCAAGGAAGAGGAGGAGAATCATGCCATGTTTAGGCATATCTCTGAACAAGGTCAGCGATCTACTATTTTTATTGATTGGTTCTGTTGCTTCCTCCACCATATGCTTTGCTATATAATTAGTTTTTTCCGTTTTCTATTATTTCTGAGTCGGGCTTATATCAGGGCAGCAACTGATAGAAAATGGGTTAGGTCAGGTCCAGAAAAAGTTCAAGATATTCCACCAAAGCAAGCTCATTAACATCATCTGTTATGTTACAAGAGCTTTGATGGCCTTGACTGCTACTGAAAAGATTATAATTTCATGTAGGGGTGGCAATAATTATCTGAATCCATCAAATCAAACCAACTGGGTCCATATTTGTTAAATTGGATAAAACTAATCACATATAATAGTATGGTTTTGGGTCGGGTTAAAGTCACATATTTGCTCTAGTTATTTGCGCCTCAATATGTGATACCTATATAATTTAGTGACCTCTTTTAGCTCATTATTATTCAGTTAATATTTCTATAGACCTAACACTACAGTGTCCACATACAATATAAATTTCAAGACTTGTGAAGAAAACTATAAATTTTGGAGAAATTAAATTGTAGATATCAGAATTGAGAACCTTTTTGTCTGGGGAATGTGTGTATATATATATTCATGTTGATATCTTTGTTTGTTTGACTTTTGTCAAAACCCAAAACCTTCTTCTATAATGTGAGGATTTTGCATGTTGTTTCTGCTTCATGTTACTTTATTATAGAAACAATTAGTTATGATTATGTGACTGTTTTGATAGAACCTTTGATATACGTCAGCAACAATATCAACAATAGCCTTAAAATATTAGAGATTCAAACGTATTTTATTGATTATAATATCAGAAAGATAGATACCCAGGTATTCAAGAGACCTGGTACTCTCCTTAGAGCATAAGTAGCTCAATACAAATTAATTTCTGCCTACCTGTCTCAACACCCTCTCTTGACAATATATTCTGTCACATTCAGTACTTTCCAAGTATAGAAAATACTAATTTATTTCCCAGATTCATACTAATTAATTATAATAGCATATATGGTAATATTCTAATTGATTTAGTACTGTCAATTAAATAGACAGCCTAAGCACCCCTTTTATTGCACCTCGAATACGTGTATCTGAATGATGCTCTATCATGTTTCAATTAAATTTACAAGCTAATATACTTTGATAAAGTTACTGCAAGACAAGAATGTGAGTAAATGCAACGTCCAAGTGCTATATACATTCTAACTGTTATTTTAATGTAGGTACTGAAATTTGTTGGATTTCGCACTGTTATCCAGTTTTGGCCAGAACTTGCCGGGCTGCAGATCATATGGTGGGCTCTGCGCAGATACTTAACTGGGAATATTTACTGTTATATATATGCACCATGTACTAATAATATATCTATATCTTACCTGTAAAGATGAGAGTGCAATCTTATTTGTCTTGTATTACCGGCAATTTTATGAGTGTTTAGGCATCATTTTGAGTTTCTTTGTATAAAAATTGTGATTGTTAGTATTTGATGTGGTCAGACTCAGACATGTGATATTGCGGAAAAATTATGACTCTGTATATCTTCTTTTATTATTACAAAGTTATGATGTTGCAGTGTGTGATGTTGCAGCAAAGTAATGTTACAAACAAGGAAACTACAAAATGTTAGTGTCAAGGAAATGAACTTCTGGCAAGAATTTGTCATCAGCTAGAAAACGTTTGTTTTCTAATCATCCTCTTTTTAAGTTCTTAGCACCTATCACTTTTACTCATGCTATATATAATTAGTCATAAAAAGGAAGAAAGGAAATAGCAGTTGATGTTACATCCACTCTTAAGTTAGCACTCCATTTTTAATATAAACGAGATAAAATTGGACCAGTGAGATAGGGCTGCCTGTCATGATAGGTGTTCTTAATCAGGTTTAAAAACACCTATCTGTGTTTATATAGCCTGTGATTTATGTATGTCTTTAAGTATAAATTTGATGAAATTCAGGGTTCTGGAAAGTCATATAATTATTAATTTTACATTTTGAAGCTTATATTATGTTGACACTACAGAATCTCTTTAAATGAATAATTATTATGGTCATACTTTAAATCTTGATAAATGAATACTTTTGATAAATGAATAAAATTTTCTGGTCCATACCTATTCGTTTATCGAGGTTCATGTAGATACGATCATGTGTATGAGTTTGATGATCATTAGGGTTGTGCAGGAATGTCCACTTGGCGCTACACTGGAGGCTATTTATACAGGAGTTATTGTGTTTGAGTAATGGAGACGTATTTATAACACAATCTCGGAGAATCAACCTCTACCGCGCTCTAATCCGCAGGTTGATTTTCTTTGCTTTCCGTTTTAATTCTATTTTAAAAATTTATGGTAGAACAAATTGTTTCTTTCTGTGGTTTGGTTCCTGTTGATTTGTATCAGCTGGTTTGATTTAGCATTTCTGCCGATTTGCTCTATTTAGTAATATTTAGATACATTGGCATATGAAATGATGAAATTTATTGTCATAGGATAAACTGCCTTTTTTTTCGTTTCCTTTTTCTGCATCAATAGTTGTAATGGATATGGTGTATTCACTAAAATCAGTCCTTATCTTAGTTTTAATCAATTTTTGAATTTTAACTTTTGTATGCATTCATATTGTACGTTTTGTGCAAAATTGAATGGCCTTGTCCTTAGGTTGTTTGTAGCAGCCAGGCTATTGGGATTATTATTTAAGAGTAATATTTACATGGTCTTTAATCAAATAATCTCCTAAATGCATACAGTTTGGACTCAAATCACGGTCACGTTACATACTACATAACTGAATGCCGATCAATCTGACCAGATAATGGAGGTGCAGCTCTCAAAATATTATAAATGAAGGGATCAGTCAGTCGTTATTTATTTAGTGGTATTTTATTATATTTTTGCATCTGGAGTTCTGGATTGTCGACAACACTATGACAAGATTTAGCCTCCCTAGAGTAGTGGTTTTGGACAATGGGAGTCAGTTTGTATGAGTATATCACTAAGTTCCTGATAGAGGGATCAAATGAAAGGACCTCGATTGGTCACCCTGCAAAGCAACGGCTAAGTGGAGGCCACCAACAAAACTATCATCAAAAGAATTGAAAAGAGGCTTGTGGGTCCTTTTGCCTACCAAACTAATTTCTAAACCAGCACTAGAAAATTATACGACCTAGCACTAGAGAAACCTTTCTTGGAATTTCCTACAGAATCAGAGCTCTACTTCTATTAGAGATTGGTTCGTGTTGCTTCAGAGTTGTCAAAGATAATGAACACACCAACAATTCTGGAACTGAATCAGCACGAAGTTAGGAATCTAACCTAAGCTATTGAGTTCTCCAACCCCAGACATTAGGGAAATCTAATGCCCAAATTGGAAGAACCCTACAAAGTTGCACAAGTCCTAGGACCCGGATCATACAGGTTTGGCCAGATAGAAGTTTCAAATGTGCTAAACATTAGGTGTGGGCCTAATTTTAAAAATTATACTTTCAATGGATGGGCTCGGTTTCAACTCTCTCTCCTCAAAGGGGTGCAAACAGCTTAAGCCTTTTTGTAGCACCTCTTATAAATACTGTAGAAACACTTTTTATATTGCCTCAAGTGAAGAATCATTCTTCCTATGAAACCTTGTTAAGTTAAAGAGTTCACCATGGTTGTCACGTCGACAAGTCGAGTCGAGTTGATGGTGGTCCAACTTGTGGACTAGTCGACAAATTAATAATACTTAATTAAATAATATATATCTTATATACGTGGTTTCCCACAGAAAATGTCTAACATTCCCGTACTCATATGTACATCAATCACAAAATAGATATGGTAATTACAAACATATCTTATTTTCCCTTCCATTTACACACATATTAAGCTGGCTATATCAATATATAAATAGATAATTCTACATGTATATTCAATTTTAATCAATTTATACATACATAAACACACACACATAAAGATATATAAACTGAGATTAGCATGTTGATCATTGATGTTGAGTAGGTTTTAGAATTTTTTTTATGTTTTTTCGTTTTTAATTTTGATTGGATTTTGCACTAGTCAACTGACTAGTCGATAAGTCGACCAATTAATTGACAAGTCGACCGACTAGTCGACAATTTGCAAGTCGACCTCTCCAGTTGATTTTCTCAAACCGACTACTCACGACTAGTCGAGCGCCATGACAACAATGGAGTGCAAATTCAATGATTTGATGCAAATGCATACCCGACAAAACTTATTAGAAATTTCATTAAAAACCCTGTATGCAAATTATTAGAAATATCATTAAAAACCCGGTATGCAAATTACTTGTTTGACATTATATCGAACCTTCAGAAAGAAAACAAAAGTGAGCATGCGGGCTCAACCGGGATCCTTTTAATGTCTGAAAGAAACGTAAAGATATTTGGAACTGGAAGTAGGAGGACAGTCCCCATTAAAATCTTTTCTATCCTCATCGCCTTCCGACTCCTTTTATTTTGCCCTCCGAGAAGAAAGCTGCATAACCCTCCCAAACTCCATCTAGCATTCTGACTTCTCCGCCAAAAAGTCTTTACTAAAAACAAAGCACCTGCACTGCTTCGTAACAGGGGCGCCAAGGCTACTTTTATGCTCATCGAACTGATGTTACTCGGTGACATACTCTTCACCAGTTAGGTAGGACGGTAGCACCAAGGCTATTTTATATTTCACCGCCTTTTGATTGGGGTTGGCAGCTTTAATCTGTTTAACCTTCTACTTTGGAGTCTCATCCTTCAACTTTAATTGCTGGCGCCTCTCCTCATCCCTATGTATTAACCCCGTCAGCTCCTTCTGAGTCACTTCCTTGTAGAATTATCTGGATCTATGCCTATTCCCAAGACATGTAGCAGCATTACCGGCTCCGCCTCCTAAAGGTCCGGTCTCAGGTGTCAGGGACGGCTTATCCCCTAATTCTCTGGGAGTTAGCAGCAAAGATATTTCAAAATCAATATTTGGTGGATTTCTTTGTTAGGGACACTTTTCCCCTGAGTTGTAAGGGCTGAAACTGTATGAATTTAGAATGTATGATGGGATTTTCTGAAGCAACAGAAAATAACGAATGTCTTTCAACAATATCAACTACTTTGTTGCAGAAATATCATTTTTGACCTCACATGCTGAGCAGTAACCACTTAAAAATATATAATGACATGTTGAATATTATCTTCCTTGGAAAGCTCAATGTATTCGACTTCTGCGTGAACTAGTTTGGCAGGCTGAGTCCTGTTTTAAACAAAACTTGACTTCCTTTGCTGTACTCTTAAATTATTAGTTTTCTTGTTTTTGGAAACCTCTGTAGAATGATTTAGATAGAAGTTTGGTTGAGCCTGTAAAACCTCCATATTCCCTCTTTCTAAAGATATATTCTTTCAGCTTTTTAATTATATATACACTTAATATTGCCATCTCAGCCAGTCAGGTTTGTTATG
>PHNY01273842.1:18704-40085 GCA_003724115.2 Anethum foeniculum | reverse complement strand
GCTCTGATACCAATTGTTAGGTCTCAAGTATACTGTATGAAAGAATGAATACAGTATAGAACAATCAAATCGATATTAAACAAGTAAAATGATAAACAGTTTTTGTAAAGATGAACAAAAAGTGTAATAATAATATTAAGTACTCTCTCAAAGAACGTTCAAGTATTCTTGAGAGCTGTTAGGTTACACGAATGATTAAAACGATTAAAGATGACATATATAGTGTAAACCTATCCGTGTTTATATACTACACAGTTACACAATCAATTACTACTGATATGATTACACAAGTATGACTAGATAAAGATCATATCTAATAATTGATTGCTCATTTCCATAAGTTGAGTAACCGACACATCCTTGCAATCTTCAAGATCTTCAATCAATTCAATCACTGATTGATTTGCTACTTCAACAGAGTCTGACAGTAAATACTGATTATAAACACTGATATCAAATACTGATATCAATCTGTCAAACACTGACAATATAAACTCTAATTTGCCTAAGTGCTAAACACTGATCATCAAATTATCTAACAGCACTTTTGCTAATTGATGATGTGTACTAAAATATAGGACGGAGTTTAGTAAATACCATACAACGGAAACACTAATATTTTACAAATGATGATGGCATATAAGAGTACATAGTTACAGAGGTACCTGAGAGTTCTTGAATCCTACACTAAAATCATCTTCATAAGATAAGTTATTCTCAACTATCTCAAAGCCCTTGTACATATCCACAACAAAGTATATGTGTAAACCTTTGTTGACATTATCATCAGTGATAGAAATTGTTACAGTTTACTCATTTCCCTCAAAACCCTTCAAGGCAGTGGGAAATTGAGCAAGTTTATCTTCTTATTAATCGTAAAGAACAGTAATATATAATTCCATTATAATGTTTCTGGTCAAATATGAATTTAATATAACTATACAGTATTAATATTACCTTTTCCTGCTCCGCCAGAACATCATACACAGTCTTTTCAATGATACTCTCTACTTCTCGGTTGAACACAATGAATGCAGCTCCTCCACTTGAATCTTCAACAATCAACGATAATCAAAAGCTGTATAATAAAAACAAATGTCAAAGTACAGATAATGTATAAGGCTTGATATATTTACAACAAATGCACTATTTATTACCTCTTTTCAGGGAAAGGTATATTTCTTTTACAGTCCTCACACCTATACTTGCCATTGATCTTCTCAACCTCCTTGTGACATAAGGTGCATGATTCAAAGTTAGTCCTCAAGTTCCATTGCTATCCTGACTATGACTTGACAAAACACTTTTTTCTGTATTGATAAATGACAAATATTAGTGCATTATATTTACATAATCGTAAGCAAAAATTTATGGATTTTTTGTTGGCGTACCAGAATGTAAGAAGAGTCAAGGTTGCGTAGATCAGCAATTTTCATAACATGAGTGCGTTCAATTTCAGGTTTTGCAGATTCATTCTGGTGAAAATCTGGTAAACTTGCTCTATGGAATTACAAAAGTTTATGTAGAATCTAGTGGCTCCGACATTTGAAACGTACGGTTCTCCTGCAAATATTCAATACACAAAAAAATTATAAAATTAAGAAATTCATGTATACATTTGGATGAATAAGATGTCTTTCGCAACATTTAATTTCTTAAGAAGAAAATTCAGTGTCATTCTTAGAAAAATGTGAAGTAGTAATACCTTTATATACATTATGTTTGCAGCTGGCAACAATAATAACAATTGGTGTCTCAATAACTGTCTAATTCAGTAACAAATGCCTCCGCCAACTGGTCCTAGAAACAGACTTTAATTGAAGCATTCCATTAAAGCATGAGTTTAATACATAATGTACATTTGTTTTGAAGAAACAAAAATTTGAAAATATAATATATAGTTTTATCATAATTTGTAGTACCTCCCATCCGTAACAATAAATCTAAATTGGCACTGCTCAATTCCAATTTGATTTGTAAAGTGACGAAGCACATCTCAATCTTTCAAGACACCAATAACATCTTCAATGCATCATGTTAGGTCAAAATGTGTGTATATATAGCAATATGCAGTGATTTATACAATATCCTACACTGATTAATGACATGGAATGCATATATCATTACCAATTAAATGGTTGTTATCCGGCTGCTTCACAATATCTGGAATATTAGCAATGTCGAATAAGTCAAACTCAATGTTACGTATCATTTTGTCAGTCTTATGGCCATCTTCAATCTTCAATACTTTTGTATAGTTTGAAAACCATATTTGCTTGTCATTTCTTGTGCATCTCAAGGACTCCTTTCGGTAAGTTTTGACAGAAAAATTTCTTATGGAATATAGTTTTCCTTCTTCAAAAGTGTCCTTAAATTCGTCCATATAATTAGGCCATATGAATGCATGCATTCGGGTGTGCTGAAATGACATAAAATGAATAATTAAAATCAGTCTGACACTGGGTCAAATTATTTTAACACGTTTCAAACTTCATGAAATAAGAAAATGTTATGCAGTGCATTTAGTGATAACCTTATCATCCAACAGAAACATGTTTCGGCCTTTAAATTCTTTTTCTCCTCTTACACGAATTACTCTGACCTTAATTCTCAATTCATACTTGCTATCATTCAGCGAATCCAGAGTATTGAACTTCAGGATTTTCGTCATCTTATACTGCAACGTTAGAGGCTAAGAAAATAAATAATTGTGCACACTGAATACAAAAGATACGATTAAACTGTAAAGGAACAACAACATACATACTTATGCTAGAACTTCGCCTGTTGTTTGTTTTCTTTTTTGCGTGAGTAGAATGTTATAAGTAACCGATTTATATAGGAGAAGAAAATTACATTACTGAGTAGTTTGCGGGTTATATGTAATCATTACATTTAGTTAGGCTATAAAATCGTGACTGGTACATATTATGTACACAGTTGTTTTAGATTGATGATTTTGATATATAACATATTTATCTTCTTTCCACCAATAAAAGTTTGGATATAAGATTAAGTTTGTGATTCAGTTAGGTACAGTTAAAATCTCTCGGCTGTTAGTTACAGCTAGATAATATCTGTAATCATGATTAGTAACATAATTAGGATAATGTAAAATAAATTTAACCGAGCACCTTATGTTGACCAATTAAATGAATTTACAATTTCTAAATATAAAACTTACATGGTAAAATCGAACATTTATTTTACATTATACACATTCCTTAATTAAAATTAAAATCATGTAACTAAAATATTACAGATACTTGATGATACTGTTAGTTTTGGTGTTTTAAATAATGTATATATTTGATAGTCAAAGATGTGACAATGTTATAAGTTGAAGTCTATTTTGATGTTTTAAATAATGTATATAGTCGATAATTAAAGATGTGATAATGTTATAAGTTCAAAAAAAATTTTATTATAGACTACGTCCCAATTATTATAGAAAAATATAGTTTTGTTTATTAAAATAATTCAACAAAGAAATTACAAATAATTTTAATTATTATATTTATACATCTTTCAGGAATGAAAATTATAAAAACTTTAAGTAAATATATTTGTGATTTTTTTTTAATTTAATACATTTCATAAAAAATGATTTAATTTAATTTACTGCATGAGTTTAGTTGTGAACAGTTTAGTTAAATTGAATGGATATATCTGTTCATTAATTTTCTCCATAATTGGAAATAGGAATAATAGTTATTAATATTTAAATTGCCTAAGATTGAATTAAGTGAATACATAAGAGTAAGATTCTTGTGAAAAATTTAAATGTAGTTGCAATTTAATTATAATGTGAGCAAGCGTAAAAGTATAAATAAAACATCTTCCATCACATTTAATTGCAACTTTTTAAATGATTAATAACTTCCAAAATCAAATGAACAAAAATAAAATTATGCATAAAAAACTCTAAAAAACCAAAACAATAGTATGAATTTAAATTTCTATTTATGCAATAATCAGAAAATTTAGGAAAAATATGTGATCGACAATTGATGCAATGTTCGAGCATTTCATAGTAATCTAAAGTTCAACGTGTAACTTACGTATGCTGCAAATAAAATTTCATATATTAGCACACATTTTTAAATACACAAGTAAAATTAGTACAACATACAGAAAGAGGGAAAAACTGCGCAGAATAATGTTCATGTAATAATAGTTAAATTAGTATTAAAATTTGAAATACTTAATAAATGTACAAAAACCTGATTTGATTAATTAATCATTGTTAGGACCATTGAATCCAATAACATCAAGCCTTTAAATTACAAAAAAAAAAATTTAGTAAGATATTATCGTAACAATAAAATACCATGGAATTAGTATTTGAAATTTTTTTCAATTCGTATCAGTATCTGAAATTGAAGACTTCAGCCCAATCCTCGTTAATATAAACTTTAGATGCCTGAGTATTAGTGATAGAAACACTGCCTGATATTATTTTAATAAAAAATAATTAAGATAATATTGAATTTAATTGCACTCTATAGGATTTTAACTACGACATTGGGTTTTTGAGACCCGCATTCTACCGAGGATAAATTTCCTTATCTTTATTAAATTGTAATGGCATACCATTGTACATTCCAACCTTTGCACTTGATACAATTACTATTACGGGTGTTTCCTGAAAGTCTTCATACAATGTAGTCATACTCTCTATTAATTCACCTCATATATGCACTTTAACAGAGGACCTTGTCAAAAAAATAGAACATGTAAGGAAATTTTTTTTTAAAAAAAATGAACGAAAGAATAGTAAAAATATGATCTATGGATCACTGTTTTATACAACCTGCCATGACAAAGATTAAATCCTATCATTGGTTTCTGTCCAAATATTGTATTCATGTTCCTGATTGGCTGAAGATCCTGAATCACTCCAATGACATCTGAGAAAGAAATTATTGAATATGAGGCAACAAAGTGTTTGATATGAATTCTGTGTAGAATAAATGTGTAGATACTATTAATACCTATGGCGAATGTTCGATCAAGAGCATATGTTTCAGGATTGGTTGCCAAATCTGGCAATTGCACAAAATCAAAGCTGTATTTTGGTAAGTTGTCAAGTTCATGATTTTCATGAATTAAATTGATCATGGTTGTATGTGAGAATAAGATTTTTAAAGCAGATCGAACGGGTCTGTATAATCCAGAAGCTTGTGTAGTTAGGAAAAGTGATATTTCATACATTCCTCCTTCAACAATTGTATTTCCCAAAGCATTCCATAAGTCTGCCTTAACAAAAGCATGTATACGATCATGCTGTCAAACACGAATAACGTCTAACATTAGAGATGGTTAGTTGATAATATACACATAAGTATATATATGTTAAAATATATATAGCAGACGATATACATGATCATCCAAAAGAATAAGATTACAACCAATGAAAATTCCTTGACTGGTATTCGACGGCCACAAAGTAGTTACACGGACTCTAACTCTGCAGTTGGTGTTGAACATTTCTAGTGAAGAAAGTGAGAGTAAGGTATTCGACTCTGTAAAAATAAGATTACAAACATATATTTAAAAATATGTCAAAATCTACGACCGTGATCGTGATGATGCAAGTAGACAAATGATAAAGATGAATACTAACCCATGATGACTGTAAACTCGTGTATACAACGATTAAGTATATTATCTGCGGTATAGTACATAACCAAGGGTTATACCATGGTTATTTAAACATACTGAAGCTAGAATTTCGGATTTGATTGATATCTAATTGACTGATGCTGAGATATGTTGTGAAGCTGGCAGTTATATGATTTCCTTTCAGTATTCAATGATGATAGTATCTGTTGTCCGGCTAACTATTTGCGATTGGTGCAATGTGATATATTTAATATGTTATGTACATAGTTGGAGATGAGAAATAGTAGCTGATTCTGTTAGGCTACAAAACTCTTGTAGATAATATACAATGAAAAAAATTGTTAAGGAATGAAGTGTGCAACACACTTGAAATCCATTGCAATAAATTTGATTGAAGAATAAATATCATGAATTATATATTTAGTTGGTATCTAATAAACGCTAAAATACCATATACCTAATTTAAACTCCTGATTGAACAACAAATTTCCTATAATATGTGTTGGGCTATGTATATAAGCTTAATTACAAATAATACATAATTCAGACGTTAAATTATGTATCTTTACATTAAAATACAGTTTAATATTGATTTATAATATTGGTTTAAATTATAATTCCGACACTAAATCTCGACCAGTCCTCTGTTAAGAAACGTTAAATTTTCTCCTTCGTTAAAAAATTTATGCTAAAATTGTAATTCAATTCGAGGATAAAATTAGAAAACGTTAATTTCATTCTTTTGTTAACAATATTATATTAAAATTGTATTTCATATTGATGAAAAATTTAGAAATTTGATAGACTGATTATGATAAATCATTTCTGAATATTTTAAGATTCAAAATTTATTACGCCCTTGAACTTTGTTAAAATTCATGTTTCTTATAAGTGTTTTTTATTTAAAAATATTTTAAGTTTGAAATTATACATTATTTTAGAAAACAAAATTTCAGACTGTTCAATGTAGATAAAAGCAACACATTATATTGTATAATTAAATGGATGGTAAAAAAAATTAAGTAAAAGCAACACGTTATTTAGTCATATTGAACATATTATAAAGTAAACATATTTAATCTTGATAGATAATTATTACAACGATCACTACCGAAAATGATAAAATTTCATAATGAAATTAAAACAATAATAATTGAAGTGAAAATGCTTCATAATTCCAACTGCCGACTGAGTGATACTTTAGACTGCACCTTGATTTTTGGTTAACATCTTCCTATCCATGGAAACATTTTCTTTAACTCTACGAATAGAAATATATATAAGCAAAAATGATATGATTTACAAAAATTAAAAACAACATTTGGGTCCATCAGTCTGACCTGCGTCGAAAGGAGTTCACTGCATCATGTTCTAGATTTATATAAATTTTTGATGATAGAAAAGTAGTTAGTTGGACCAAACCTACCATTATTTTGAAAACTAGGTGATGTAATCACCCAATATATATTCAATTTCAATAAGGTAACTTACGTATCTCAATTATTGATACAAATAATTTAAAATCTCAATTATTGATACAAATAATTTAAAAATTAGCTTACCAAACATATTCCGAGCTGTAACACTTTCCAGTAAAATAATAGTAGGAGTTTTCAAATTCATTTCATATAGTGGATCTAAAAGTGCAACTTGTTCTCCCCAAAAAGTTACTACAAATGAATTCCTAAACAACATGTGACAGATTTAATAAGTCTGGGTTAAATATTTTTCACAATGTAAAAACAAACGTAATATATTTCAAGTCGATACCTTCCATCAGTGAGGTTGAAACGAACAATTATTTCATCTCCATATTTAGAAGGCATCACTTGTGGATGTTCAAGATCATGAATAACTCCAATAACATATAATTATGATAAGGTATTAGCAAGTCTATTTAGTAAGAGTTAATTAAATATTTGAAAAAGAAAGACGGACACAAATCACCTAGAGTATTAAAATTACTGTCAGCTCTTGGTACTTTGTAAACATCATCAAGATCAATCAGTTCAAATTTGTGTCTTGTGATAGATATATCATTAGCAGCTACATGTTGCACAATGGTCGCATTTGTAAGAATAATAGCCATTGGAGAAGAAACTGGTCTATTAATTCCTAATGCCAATCTCGTTAAGAAATTACTGATTTCATATACACGTCCCTCTACAATTATGTTTGCAAACATGATCTATGCATCGGAATAGATAGAAGCATGGACGTGATAGTCCTGTTAATTACAATTGGACAATAATAAGATTCAACATTTTCAAAACAAAAAAAAATTGTAAAAGATATATCATATAGACGAAAATATGTATGTAAGGTACCTCAGCATCAAGAAAAATAAGGTTGAATTTGATTAGTGTATTTCTGTCGCAAGATTTTGTAGGCCACATTCGAGTAACACGTACCTTTACTTTCCAATTTGTCCTGCTTCCGTCAAGCGTTATTAACTTATCGTACATGGTCGAACTGTCAAGATTTCAAAATGGCAATATAATTATAATGAGAGTGTGGAGTATGCCATGTATATTGTCACCAATAATGTAATGCACACTTGTGTTAATAATTAGTATTTGATGTGAAACTCTGGACGTACCTCTTTCTGCTGATAAGTATGTACGGTCTTACAAAACTCGATGCAGGATGAAGAAATGGTATAGTGTGAGCAGTGTTTATAGTGCCTTTTATGATGTATTTGGCAATATCTGTTTTCTTATTCTGGTACTAACAATTATCTCTGCATATCAATCGGTTACTACTAATTGATACTCCAATTACTTGAGATTGATTATCCAAATCAAAATTTCTTTAATACCATCTAATTGCACAACTATTACGTCCAAATACCAAATCTATTTTTACAAAAAAGTTTCATGATTTGTGCTACTAAATGAAATTAACATATATGAAGAGTTTGTGTTTTTTTGGAAAATTGTTAACTTATTACACTTACTGTTGACTTAAATTATGGTTAAATATTGATCCATTAAAAATTTGTTTAATGTAAAATATAATAATTTCAACGTGGCAATTGGTTAATTTTATGTACTGTACCAAATACAAATTTTAAAGTAAATATGTAGAAAGGCGTGTAGCTTAACTATATTGATTCAAACTAATCCTGTATCCAAATGAGAATTGTATCACTTTTGTCTAGATATAATTTGTAATTGGCATTTATATCGAATGTTATACTTATGTTTTTATTTAACCTGTAGAAAAAATTAATTGAATTTGATACTTTAAACGTTACTATTGATTTGTATACTATATTACTTGGATACTATATTTTTTTAAAGTGTTTATTGCGTTGACAATGCGTAGAGTTTTATCATATGCTTGTACATGTTACTTACTAAATAATGGTTTACTAGACAATATGGTGTTATGTAGCATTGTTAAGTTATTTATTACAAATGATATACTAAGCATATGTCAGCAACCTTTTCGCATTTTTTCAAATGTTTATTATACGATGATTTAGAAATTTTCATTCAAATAAAGAGAGAATTAACCAATCCGTTACTCAACTTCCAACAGATCATGCAGGGTCGCATTGGAGATGGTCTTAAATATATGTTGCATTTCACAAACTATAGAGGCCAAAAATTTGATAAGAAAGCAACCCAACCACTTCACACTTTTCTTAAATAAGAGTTATTATTCAATCAAACAACTGACTTAAATTCCTCATTAAAGCAAATTCAAGACATGTTCTGTGACTGTTTCTACTTGCTAACTAACTTCATTGAAGGACGAAATTAATACAAACTTAATTTAGTCAATAACTTCTATGTATGTCTTATAATAAGTCATAGTGAATAATATATGAGGCATACTCTATGAAGGTGTTTGTACTTAAAAGGAAATGCTGCACAGTCGGTACCAGGAAGATTATTCAGTAATGAAGGTCAGTATCATCTTTATATTCTTTAATTAATATGAACAGAGCATACATGTTCTGTTTTAGATGAAATGTATAACTCCATATATAATACAATCTGTTAATGGTCGAAAGTGATACCTCATTTCATCTAATTTATTAAAAGATCTTTTTGTCTCATTCCCGTCAAGTAAGGATGTAGTGTTTTTGATTTCTTACTCCAGGACAAACTTGCAAGTATTGGAAAAAAAGTAGGCAGTAAGTGTGGTAAGTCTAATTAAAAAATGATTATTGGCATGGTTATTTGTATATGCTTTATGATTCTAAACATATTGTATTTGGCCTCATGACATTGTAGATTTGGTAATTGGAGAAGTCAAATGCAGTTTCCTTGCAGTTACCACAGATGCTGAAGCTTTTGGGAATTTGGTAAGAGAAAATATTTATACATTAACATAAGTTAAAAGGAGTACACTCATTCTATTTTATATCAGGCAATTCCTCATGCGTTTCATAACAGCATTAGAGTAGACCTTCCACCAAATATCAATTTATTTTGCAAAGAAGGTTATTTGTGGAACGTAGAATATGACAAACAAAGGCAGAAAATAGTCGGTCTGCAAGATTTTCTCTGGACTCATGAGGCAAAGCAACATCACATTCTTCTGTTTGATTACAGAGGCAACAATAATTTTACGGTACAAATATACAATCCCAATGGTATGGAAGTAGATTTCTTTTCGTTAAATCAATACAAATGCAAGACTGAAAGAGATCGTACATTTATTGAAAGTGAATACATGGTTGGTTCTGACATTTTCACAGAAGAAAAGATTAAAGCACAGTTGCATTTTAATGGATTTAGAGGAAAGTTAAAATACTATATAAGAGTTATAATTGCAAATGATCTTGAATTTGTGAATCACGGATTGGTAAGTCAGATTTTACTTGATTGCATGCTCTATATAATACTTAATGTTGTGTTGATCATTCAACTAAGTTGTATTAACTTCATTTTTGTATAGTCTAAACCAAAAAATGAAAGAGCTCTATGGGATGTGGAGAAATAGCGACAAAATCACATTACATGTTTGTGAATTGGTTTAGGAAATTTTCACTGAATTCAAAAATGATATATGCTTCTTAGGATATGGATGGGTGAAATTTGTTGTCGAAAATGGGTTGAAGGTTGACGATGTACTTTACTTTTCTAGAAACAAATATAAAGATTCAACAAACAATATTCATGTATGTATCTTTGGTAGTAAAGAAATTGGTGAGGCAAAGAAGAAATCAGGTAAGACAATTTTTTTAATCATAATATGTTTATGAAATTTAGGTAATTGGAATATAATATACAATATTAAGTCCTTGTTTAATATTAACAGTAAAAATTAACAATTCGTACTATATCCCAAATATATGCAGATATGTTCCTTTACGGAATGAAAAAGGCAACAACTTCATTTTTTCACCATACCAACAGTCATTCAATAGAGGAAAACTATGTGGTGAATATTTTAACATATATTTCTTTATTAATTTTATAATGTATATTAACTCTGCAAGATGAACCATGTTGGATTTTTTTTAACAGGGTATAACAATACTTTTTGGGAAGTTTTATTACAAACTTCTGCACGGATCCTATGAAGTAGAGTGTGGAGGCAGGCTTTGGGATTATATCTATATAAGGAACAGTGGAAGGGTGGTAATCTACAAATTAATAGAAACTTTCGGAATTGTTCGTATGCATACAATTATATTAGTGTGCCAAAAAAATAGGATTAGAAAACTACGAATTTATCAAAAGGATGGAATGGAGATAATGTATGATGGATCGTCCTTGGTAGAAAGGTTTGATAGATATGAATGCTATATACAACAGATTGAGAACTTGATAAATGAAACTGGTACTTTTTATATCTTTTGCGAAAATTATTTTTAGCTAGGAAATCTTCTTCAATACATATTTAAATTGTTCTTTGCAAAAAAGAATTACGTAGTGATTCAGAAACGGAGAGTGAGACACAATATGATGAGATAGATGAAGATGGAGATAAGCTTGACTGGACATTTACTTTCAGTGAGACGTTGAATGATTGCCATGTGGACAAACAAACTCACGGAGTGGTAATTTGTTACATTGTTAATGTCAATGTTGATGTTTCCAAAAGTATTTTATGTGGAGCTACTCTCATTTTAATTTGTAAACATGGCTTATGCAGTATATACCAGTGGAACTGGATTCAGAAATTATAAACTGGGAACGGGATAAACGTTACATCTTCGAAACTTGTACTGGGCAATGGACTATTGGGAAATTTGTAACCAATGGAAGAAAAAGGTTCAGTGCTGGATGAAACAAATTTATCAGAGAAAACAACTTATCTAAAGGCGACACTTTGGACTTCAACTTTCAGTAGAATGAATCTCGGTTTGTCATAACCATTAGAAGGAATAACATGTCACCATTTTGATTGTATGAAATAAGAATTTCTTTTCTTCGCTATATTCTTCAAATTTAAGACAACTTGCGGTACTGTGTTGTTGATTTGAACATGCTTGGTTTTATATTTAAGAAACATTTATTTATCCTGTTGAGAATACATTTCTTTTATTGAACAGGTTCTGCAATAATGGAAATCTAAATCTTGAAAAACTATCACTACTAAAAAAATGAAATGAAAGCAAAGTGTCCTTGGGTGGTACTTATAAAATTTCCTCGATATATAGTCTGCACAGTGCATTATGTGACTTTAGTCTTTTTTTGTTTATGATTGATTTTTTTGGAAAAATATAAGTTGCAGTGGTAACAGCTATGTCCATTGTTGATAAAAGTTTAGTAAATGTGTATTCTAAATATGATAAATTTTATTCAAAAACACAATGTTGATACTAGTAACTTATTCAGTTGTTAAATGAAGTGCTAATGTCCTAAACGTAAACTCCCAAAAAAAAATGCAGCTTCAATACTTCATTCTTTAGATTAATCATATGTGGAATTGTATTGTAATACAAATTAATATTCGTATTATTCAATGAAATGGTATCAGCATATAATTGTATAAAATTTATGAAGTAAGAACTACTCTGAATACGTTAATAAGTTAATAATGAGAGCAGTACCAAGACATATTTATATGCAGAAATTTCTGCAATAATACTGTTTTACTAAATTAGCTTAATCAAGTACTAAATCAACAAAGGTTTACTGTTTACACATGACATCGTAAAATACTTTTTCATAAACAATGTTATTCGTTTCCATGCAAGTTCCCCCTTCTGAATTCTATGAAAAATGTAAGACCTTCTGGCGAAGTTACACGGCTAATAGCAACATATAGCTGACCATGACAAAACACTGTTTCTAGGAGGTACAATCCAACTTGGTCAAGTGATTGACCTTGTGCTTTATTAATTGTCATGGCAAAGCATACTTGTAATGGAAATTGTAGCCGTACTAAGTTGAAGGGAAGATTTGAGTCTGTTGGATTAAGCTCAATTCTAGGAATAAGGTGCTTAGATCCATTATGGCTGCCTCCAATGATCTAACAAATTATAAAATGCTTGTAACATTTCCGGACAATCATGCGGGTACCATTACACAGTACTATAGTCTGGTTCATCTTTCTTAGAAGCATAACAACCACCCTTTTTCTTCAAAACCAATTGGTGAGGAGGCATACCAGGCAACTTAATTGAATTCAAGTACTCTACTGGGAAGGCAGATGTAAGGTTATCATGACAACCTTCCTGGCATTCAACTGAATCGGAACTATGATATGTATATGACTCACCTGGAATCTTGTCCAGAATCAGATTATTTACATAGTCAACAACCTTATTTGTTGGAGTCAAAACAGCACGTTCACGGAGATAATTTATTTCAGTGTAGCGATGTAGCAAGTCTGGGAATACAGTGTCTAACAGTAGGTTAACATCACACTTGTCAGATTTGATGCACAATTCATCTGGAATGTTTATAGTTTTAAACATATTATGTCGACTACTATTATCCACACGTGGAATATTGCCGTCACCAATGTCGAGAACCCACTTACTAAACTTATTTATGCGACGACTCTGAACTTCTGAATTTCCTCTGCGCAGTCTCATATTTTCTTTTAGAGTGTGTAATTGACAATGTGTCCATAATGGAGATCTCGATATACATGAGTGTACAATGTCACTTCGAGATCCTTTAGTTATTACCGGTAAAATTTGACGGAAATCACCACCTAATAGAATAGTAATACCACCGAAAAGTTTATAATATCGATCCGGACTGACAGATTTCATTATATCACGCAGAGAACGATCGAGACATTCAAAAGCAAACCTATTTTGCATTGGTGCTTCATCCCATATAATGAGCCTTGTCTATTTTATAAGCTCAGCAATGTCAGAATTATGAGGGATAAAACATGATGATTCATCATCCAATTTTAAAGGTATTTTAAATCTAGAATGTGCAGTCCTACCACCAGGAAATAGAGTTGCAGCAATACCAGAAGAGGTAACAGGAAGGACAATTTTATTTTCTGACCTGAGCCGTGAGATGATTGTATTCTAAAGATATGTTTTTCCACAACCTCCACTTCCGTAAACAAAGAAGAATCCTCCCTCATTTTTCTCAACAAAATTAAGTACTGCTTCATAAACTGCATTTTGTTCAGTATTAAGATTGCATACTAAACGTTCGTGCTCCTCAAACATTTCTTTTGGATAGTAGCTTCTCTCTTCCAGAACCAATTTATTTTTACTCATGTCGAGATATTTTTCTGGGGGCATTGGAATGGTAGGATAATTCTTCAAGGACCTTCCAATAGAATTAAGTACATGTTCTATCTCTACAATAAATTTAATATAAATTAAAAGTTACATTAATAAAATAATAGAGAAAACATATATATTAGAGGAATGTAGGTATTTACGGTCAAACATGTGATGTGCATTTACCTCCAAGTGTATAGTATTGCAAATCTTCATCACTGAGCTCAAGGTTCTAACGTCCAGTCAGTTTTTTTCATTTCAACAATATATCCTCAGACACGCACCTCCAATTACTCAGAAATAATGTGTACACATCACCTACATGGCAATTACCTATTATGTGTACAAACAGAGAACGCAACTGATGTGGCATTGCGCTGTCAGAATTTTCTTTAATAGCTTCATGCCATTCGTTATCATCATTTAGTAAGCCTAAAGCACCACAAGCTTCCTGAAATGTATCGTATGTTACTCCTTCAACAGTTCGAAGATCACTGTAACATCTTGGTCCTTTCACTCGAGACAACAACATTCTGAGGTACCAAAGCTCTCCTGTAGAATAATGGGAAGAATTCAACCTTCCAATACGGTTTTCTTTTTTCCTAAGCTTCCAAGCACATTCTCTAGAATCCCACACAAAATCCTTGGGAATTTCTTGATATGTGTAAATTCTAGCCTCATGACAATTTCAGCAAAGTTTGAAAAAGGCTTCTAACTTGCTATTTTTGAACTCTGCTCTTCGACACACATTTATGAGGTTATCAGTACTGCTGAATGTAACATATTTCTCATTTGGTAAATGAAACGACAATCTTTCAACAGAGATACTCCGATGATGTATATCAAATCCGAACATCCGATGAGCAGCTTAGCACCACAAACATACCTGTGATGCATTATTTTTGATATTATTATTTTTAAAGTAGAAAATTGCTTGAAAATGTTATATTTAAATTAGAGAATAATGTACCTTCCATCTAAATATTGTTTAATTTCATTCCGTTCCTTATTCTTTTCACCACCATTATTTTCTTGGGATGTAATCATAACAATAACACGATCGGGCCCTTTTAGACAATACTTGAACAGGTACTTGATACATCGGCCATGATTACATACTTCCACATTAATATGACACTGATATTGAACAATCAAATCCCTATTATATGGTACAACCCATCTATTGTCCAAATTGGCTTTCCGAACATTCACCATATGATTTGTTTTCCTTCTTTTGTATATAGGAAATCAAAATTTGTTGAACATTGTACTTGCACAATAACTGAAAAATAATATATTTTCATTAGAATTAATACTGTCTAATTTTAGCCATTTAGGGTCGGGTATATGATACATTAAGGTAAGGTTAATCTTACTTTTTAGGGAATCCGCGAGTACATTTATTATCTTGCATACATGGTGATGTGCTGAAATCTACACCGCAAGGTCCATGAATTATATACTGTTTGACTGCAGCATAACTGTGAGGGTCCTCCACTTCATCCGAAATTTCAGCACATATGAAATTGTCAATATTTTTATTCAACCTCGTCTTTGCAGCAGGATCCAACCAAATTAGCATATGCGCGTGCGGTAAACCTCTTTTTTGGTACTCCACAACATACATAACTATATTATGTCAAGAGTACATTACGTCAAATTAGTAAACAATATAATGTGAAATTTAAAAAACATTAATAATAAATAATCAATATGTGTAGATTCAGTAATATATATCTGACATTAAATTATATGACCTAGGCATAATATCTTAATTTGAATAAACATGAATTTCATACCTGCAATACATTTTCCAAATCGATTTTTATTCTTGATATCTTCATACAATTGGTCTAATTTTAGCTTAAAAACTCGAGCAATTATATCTGGACAAACCACCGGATTGGTGGCAGGAAGTAGTGACATCATTTGTAATATCTCATCCCAATAGGGATTGCATGTCATAGTGAGGAAAAGATCAGGGTATCCAACTTTATGACAAATTGCTAGTGAATCTTGGAAATTCTGTTGCATGTACCTAGCTGATCTAACAAAGGAAGATTGCAATATAAAACCCCGATCAACATTACCTGGATCAACTGCATCAGTACTGTAAAGTGCATCACATAAATTACGATACAATTCTGCACGTAATTTTTTTTGATTACGGCGGATATTCACAATCTTGATTGTTCTACAGCTGAAAATGCATCAACAATGAACTGTTGATATAGTCTGCCACCAAGTCGTAGTGTTTGGCCTATTTAAAATAACAAAGGAATACAGATCTCTATAAGCATGAGTTTTAAAAATTGCAGATGATATTCATATCAATAGTTAATGTAGCATACCTTGCTCTAATCTAACCATGAATGTGTAAGAATAATACTCTTTCATGGTAACAAACTCTCTTTTCTTCTGACGATTACCAAGAAGATTCTGATATTTTAATTTTTTATGAAAACCATCCTCACCATGTGGAAAAAGTACAGGGTACTGAAGTGCCATCATTAATGGATGTAGTGTACTTATTCACTTCAAGCCTTCAGTCTTACTACTCACAACAATATCACGATCTTCACAATTTGGATCATCATCACCAACCATTAGAACAGCAATCTCATCGGAAGGAGTTATATGATTTTCTCGGCCACTGGTGGATCTAGAAACTTTCATTATAATTTTCATATCAACAACATTTTCGTTCTTGAAACGATCTCTAGCCATTCAAAATGTTCTGACCAAATGATTATTTTCTTCTAACATTTTTATAAGACCTTCAACAATTTCAGGATCAATGTTTGTGGAATTTTAAACATTTATGGACTTTATCATGTTCTCAACTTCGTTTTCGGTATCGTATATGTAAAGTTGACAATATTTAGGTGTTTCATCATCAGTTAGTACCAAGCTTCCGTACTTGTGATGATTAATACCAAAATCTTTGGACCCCGGCCTTTGTTAATGCTATTGTCAATCTTGCCTCCCAGAGAAGAAAAATTCACCATTGCGTTATAGGACCTGATACACCGCATAAATTTTGGTCCCTTCTCTTTATCTTGATGCAAGTCCATTAGATACTTAGGTGTTGGTTTAACCTTTAGAAGTTTAATTTCACCCTTTCCACAACACATTGAAAACAGAGGAGCACTATTTCTATTACTTTTATTTACACGCTCATTATCCCACATTATAGCTTTACAGTATTTACATGTTGCTGTTAGAGCACCAAGACTACGATATTCTGGACAAATAGGTGAGTGTCTCCTACCAGCAAATATTGAGCTTGCAACTCTATCAGGAACTACACTGCTTTGAGTAACTGAAGACGAAGGAAGATCTGAACTATTGCCAATGTCTGATTGTCTAATTGGAGTGTGAACTCCAATAACGTCTTCATTTTCTGAATCTGTCTCACCACCAGAACCATTAGAAAAGAAATGGTCTGAATGACCATCACTGGAGAAATCATCAAAGTCGGTGTCAGTATCTGGCTACTTCAATGGCATGTCATCTGCATTTCATAAATACTTTTTGTTACAAAATAAAACTATATTAAACATGATGCCTTTGTAATAATTAAAAGTTGACATACAATTTCGTCCACGTGCTCCGTGAAATGTTCCAAATTGTGGTTGACATTCAAATTCTGCTTCACACTCATGCTCAAACAAATATGGAAATTCATCATCAAAATCACTTTCATACCTTGGTTGTTGCAAAGGTATTCCATCTAAAAGTGCAAAACAGTCCAAAAATAATGTTGATTAGAATATTTACCCATAGTACAAAAATATTAATGTATTTAAAAAAAAAGAACGTCATACCAAAATTCTCATAATCCTCTGTTGAATAGTAATTACAATTATAATCAACATCATCAAATGATGTAAATAAGTTTCTCGACATGTTCTGCATGTTGGATTTACCTAAGGATCATAAAAACATATTCAAGTTAAAACAAATCTGTAAAATGTTAACATGTTTATTTTAAATCTTATGCTTACGCACTTATATTTATAGTGAAAGCATTGTGTATGCCAGAATAAGTAACTTACTACTGTGTTCCTTTATTTTTCCAAACAGCGTCTTTAGATTCTCATCAATTACATGTACATGCGTATTCTTTTTCTTCAGCATTTCTGGGAAAAAAATATAGAAAGTAGTCTTCTATAATATCTGAATTTCCATTCATTGAAAATATTGAAATGCGTACTTATACTTTTGACTAACTAGAGGAATCTTGGGAAAAATCAATTCCAAATCTAGCTGGAAACAATCTCATATCCGAAATACAGAAGTGAAATTCATCAATTCCATATATGGTCTTAATCAGCCAATATTAAGTTGTTCAAATATTGAATATGGATTACCACTTTTATTTGTAATACTACTTTCTCGTCCTGTGTGGTTCATGTTCGATGTAGGAGTATTAAGTGGTGCTTGAAGGTCTGTTGACATGGTATTTGAAAAAATGAATAGTAAGTAGTATAACTAACAGACACATATAACGTACCAAAAGTTCTATCACCGAATTTTTTAAAATTGACCTCTAACATTAGTCATACCACTTAACATGCATGAAACATTGCTGCCTTTATTGAACTTACTGCACGAAGATGAATCAGCTGAAATATAATAAAATCATATTCCAAATATTTAATAAGCAAATATGAAAACAGCCCAGAAAAGTACTTTAATATTTCATTTTTCATTTATTGGCAAGAACAATGGAACTTCAACTAACGGCAATGTTAGACTATTACCCGATGAATCACATACATGATGTTTTTGAACAACTGAAAAACATTTAACAAATATATTAAATCATTGAAAAAATGAAACTTCTTAATTCACAAAAAATCATCAAGCAATTAGTACAAAGATGAATAAGTCCATTATAAGAAATCAGGCTCTACAACTTTGATTTGTAATATCGCTTAATGAACGTAATATGTCAGACGATACACTTGCAGGAGTCCTCAGAAAGGAATCATCTATGAAAATTAATATGTTAATGGGTTAATATTTATCGAGAACATAAATATTGGGAATTAAAAACATATAAAAACAATTTACTTGCTAATCACAATGTTATTATTTAAATTATTGATATAACTTACTTCCGGGTAATATATTCTCTATATGTGCAAAACGATTCTCAGAGACACCCTGCAGTAGATGCTTTCCTTTATCTATGCCTGAAAAATAATCTAGAGCCATTATCAATTTTTTTTATTCTCTTACATGATTCTAATGTCCAATTTATCAATGAATTGCAGCTGATTCTTGTTACGGTTTTGATTTGTCATGTGACTCAATGGACCAGAGTTGCTGTTGGATATACTTGCAGGAGTCCAATGATTTGAGTAGTCTGCAAAGGAAGTAAAAATAACACATAATGAAACAATCATTCCAAAATTAAAATTCAGCAGTTTTAACAAATGTACATGTTACTATTTCTTTGCTAGATGAAATACAATATTCTCACTTTGGCAAAATGGAGAACTATGTGAATGATTTGAACTGACCAAAATCAAAGGCTGGTTAGCTTTTGATATATCTGGAAAATGTTAAAAAGAAAAAACAAAAACAAAATTTATAATTCTTTTAAATTTTCAACTCATACACTTATTGGCAAGTTAGTGTAGAACTTTAATTAGTCAAATCACTTAACGTCATAAAACTCATGATCATCACTTCAGCACAAATCCAATTTTAACATTCAATAAGACAATTTTATGACATCTTCTTATCAACTCTCTAACATACCAATGTGGAAGTTACCTAGTATATCAATAGCAATCTGACTTGAAGAATTAAAATTGTGAAATACATTCTCCTTATCAATTCCTCTAGCTACGGCTTCACTACCTAGAATTTTCATGAAGTAATTTCAGAAAGAAACTAAAATTGAAATATATATTTATAAAGTTTGACATTTTAATACCTATTGTAAAGAAGTTGGTTGATTTGTATCTCTCCCGATTTCTTGAACTTGCTACAACATTCTTTTTCTTTGGCCTTCCTCTTTTTTTAACATTAACACTGCTTGGCACATCAATAGGTGTTGAAATAGATGCAGATGAATTTTTCTTCTGTAGTAGATGCTTTCCTTTATCTATGCCTGAAAAAAAATCCAGACAAAGTTATCAATTTTTTATGTTCTCTTACATGATTATAATGTCCCAAGTATAAATCAATAAATTGCAGCTGATTCTTGGTATGATTTTGATTTGTAATGTGACTTAATGGCCCAGAGTTGCTGTGGGATATACTTGCAGGAGTCCGATGATTTGAGTAGTCTGCAAGAAAGTAAAGATAACACATAATGAAACAATCAATCCAAAATATTTGAAAAAATTCAGAAGCTTCAACCCATGTACATGTTATTAATTTCTTTGCACTAATGAAAGACAATATTCTCACCTTGGGAGTATGGAGAACTATGTAAATGATTTGAAATGACCAAACTCAAAGGCTAGTTAGCTTTTGATACATCTGCAAAATGTTACAAACACTTATTGGCAAGTTAGTTTAGAACTTCAATTAGTCAAATTACTTAATGTCATAAAACTCATTCTCATCACATTTGCAAAAATCCAATTAATTGATTAATCCATGAAAATTGAAACAAAAAAGCATTGTAACGCTATTCATTAAAGGCCTCAACGGAATCATTGTTATTTCTTCACGCTATTCAAGTACCAGAAACATTGTAACATTACCTAATCCAAGAAAATATAAATAAGACAATTTTATGACATCTTCTAATTGAAAATACACCTAGAGGGGGGTGAATAGGTGAATATGGTTAACTAAGATTAATTTTAAAAATTTACCCTATAATATCTTACTGAGATTTTACAAACAGTTCTATAATCTGACAATGATGGCAAGCTGAAATGACTAAATGTAGTGCAGAAAATAATATGCAGAAAGATAATAAGAACACACAAGAATTTTAGCCAGGTTCGACCCCTAATCCCCTATGGTCTACGTCTTGGTCCCTTACCAACTTGGTAAGAGAATATATTATTGAATCACAAAATNCTCCCTTTATCCCAGCTGCTGATAATGGCTTGCTGAAACCC
>PHNY01273842.1:434-17866 GCA_003724115.2 Anethum foeniculum | reverse complement strand
AATCAGATCTTATTTTTAAAATAAAAAATAAGTTACTTATTTTCAGAAAAAGTACATATACACGTACTTTTTCTCAAAATAAGTAACTTATTTCCAGAATGGAGATTTGCCAAACATGCACATAGTTCACTGCTTCCTACGTGGCTTTTTTTAATCTTTTTCCATGTTTAGTAAAATTACATCCCTGTCCCTCTGGGTAATATTTAAGTAAGAAAATGAATTAGAATTAGATTCATAAGGGCAGAACTGGTAGACGTGCAAAAAGTATTCAGGAATTATAATATACGTAGATTAAGCAGCAATTTGCAGCTGATTTATAATATATTTTATATTTTTTTAAAAAAATTATAGAATATGTATTTAAATAAATAAATAAAAACATTTCTTAAATAATATAATGATTTTTTTTTTCATTTCTTATTTTGTCTTGCTCATTTGAAATGCTGAATAAATATAATAAATACAGAAGTCCGTTAAACATATTTACTCCATAATCCGCTCTCTAGTTGTTCACAAATTTAATATCATAAATTATATTATTTATTAATCAATAATTAAATTTATAATATTATAAAAATTAATTTAAATATTATCAAAAAATAATTTAATAATTTAATTTATGTCATTTTAAAATTTATCTTATAATAAGAAACATTTATAACTATATCTAATTTTTGTACAATTATAAGTTATTCTATAAAGTAAAAATTAAAAAGTATAATTTTTATTGTTTAAAATTTAGGTAAGTAGAAAATATGAAAATAATAAGTTTGACTTGCAAATTAATGAAAAATAGTTAGGACAATATTAAAATAGTCATATGAGTTTAAAATAATTTTTAGTATTTGAAATTTAGAAAAATACGAAGATGCTAACTCTGACTTGAAAAAGAAGTTTAAGCAAATATTAAAAACGACATTTTACAAAAATACGAATTTTATTTTTTTTTTTGTGAAAATATATTTTTATAAAGTTTTTTTTGAAAAAATACGATTTTTCAATTTTTTTGCAAAAATACGGTTTTGCAACCCATTCAACCTGGAATGCAATATTTCAGTTATTTTTCAGAAAATGTAAATGAAGATGCATATATGGTTGCTTTTGGTTACCGTAATTTTGTAAATATTTTCAAAAGATAGTTGAATTGTAAATTCTTTTATAAAAGTAGTATTTTTGGTAATTTACCTATTAAATATTGATATAATAGAGAAATTTTAGAAGATTTATAAGATGATAATTTAAGTTATGGAGAAAGTTAAAAAAAATTAAATAATTAGTTTTTGTCGTGAAATAAAGTTTAAGCGAATATTAAATATTGTATAGTAGAGAACTTTTAGGAAAATTATTAAAATGATAATGTTATTTGTCATGTTACATTTATACAAACTTCTTTATACAATTTTATTCAACTTGAAAATTTTATTTACAAATTCTGCACAGACAAAAATATTCAAATATGTGTGA
Organism: Anethum foeniculum; assembly: GCA_003724115.2. NCBI lineage: Eukaryota > Viridiplantae > Streptophyta > Magnoliopsida > Apiales > Apiaceae > Anethum > Anethum foeniculum. The sequence goes on along the minus strand of PHNY01273842.1, from coordinate 16,402 downwards.
TGGGGACTAATAAATAGCAGGTTAAAAAATGACATATTTTAGGGATATTATCTTTTTGCGTAAGAAAATTTAAATGTTTTTTGAAGATAATACTAAAAATAGTTTTAAGATAAATAAAATATCAAAACTTAGATAATGTGTATTTATTTTAATTTATAGTAAAAAAGAAAATAGGGGACTTGAGTTTTTGGTAACATGATCCGCAGCCCACAAATTCATGAATCCATGCATATATCATACATGCAGAACAAAACAAACATGCGCGAAAACAAAAGCCAAAGGCAAGTTTGTTGAATGGTAATTTGACTGCTCACAGCATGTCGTTTGACAAAAGGTTGCCGATTCTTATATGGCATGTCAACGTTGTCAATTTATTGGAGTTGTATTGCTGCCAAGAGTTGCTTAGCAAGGTGAGTTGTATTGTTGCTTGCCCAAGGTTGTCAAAACTTGGCAACTTCCTTATTTGGTTAAATGTAAATTATTGTGCAAAAAACATATCCAAACTTACTCATTTTTATAAATTCACATTTTATTATATATTAGTGTAGGGACCATATTGACAACTTTTGTAGTTGCCAATTATTAGAGTATATTTTAGAAAAAAGTTGCTAATATGGTGGATAAATAAAATAAAAAATTATTTAATATATTGACTTCAAAGTTTGGCAACTTTTTAGCAATCCTGTCGAGAGATTCTCCTAGTAGGAATAAGATAATAAAATTAAATATTTTTATTCACCGCTGCTGTGCCACTATATAAACACTTCATATTATTCTCACCTTTGAATATTTATACAAATAGTTACGTGTAAAAATTTTTAACCATAAATAATCTTTCACAGAGATACATTTCATATTTAGGAAAAGAACTAATATCACATTGTACTCTTGTGTTTTTTTTATATAGAATTGCACTATATTTGCAAATGGCAATGGCAATTCACACAAATACCTGTGCATATAGCACATAAATAAAATAAAATTATTTTAGAAGAAAAAAGTTTGAAACAGATAAAACATGAGATATATGCATAGATCTGAAAGTGAAAACAACCTCTCATGATGTAAGGGTGTGTTCACTTGACAGGAATGGAATGAATTTTCGCAGGAATTGAATGGGTCATTCCGCCCGAAATGAAAATTAGGTTGTTCACTTAGGACAAAGGAATGGAATGAGTCATTCCCATATTCATTCTATTCCATCATTTCATCAGAACTGTTGTATTTCATTCCATCTAAAACGTGTAGGATGAGTTCATTCCTTCGAAACACAATTAAATTCTCACATATTTTTTCTTGACAAATTATTTTCTGAAAATACTTTTATTCAAAATAATTTTCCCGAAAATGGAAAATATTTTCCGAAAAACTTTTTTCGAGAAATTTTTTTCAAAAAACTTTTTTCGAGAAATTTTTCCCGAAAACTTTTCTTTGCGAAATTTTTTCAAGGAATTTTTTTTTTCCTAATAATCTTTTTCCCGAAAGCTTTTTCCTCAAAATTTTTTTTGGGTAATTTTTTTAAAACAAAATTTTCAAAACTTTTTTTTCATTTTTCATTCCATTCCCTCAAAAAAAAATATGACAAGTGAACACAAGAATGGAATAATCATTCAATTCCTTCTCTATTACATTCCTTCCACATTCCATTCTTTCCAGCATTCCATTCCAGCCCTCATTCCATTCCTGCGAAGTGAACACAACCTAAATGTTACCCCAATTTAACTGAATAAAATAGCAAACAAATAATTAAACTATTTACTGTAAAAAACAAAAAAAATAACTTACCACAATAATTTTAACTAAAATCAAAAGGCTATTAACACTTTATCTACTTCTCACCGCTAAACATAATCCAAGGGTTGAGATTAAATTCAACTAGTTCCTCCTTGATAAGTGTACTTAAAACTCGTTCCACGAACACTCTCTCTCTCTAACACAACTCCACCGCTTTCTCTCAATAAACTAACTTCCTCTTCTCACTTTCTCTCTCTCTCTCTCTCTCTACTCAAACTGCTACGAATAAACACACACAATACACACACTATAACAGTTCCGATGAAGTTTCCGGCGCCGGAGTTTCTCATTACCCGCCGGCGGTACAAGAGCTTCATTCACACACACTGACTGAACATTATATACATACATATACACATATATATGCAACTGGCCAGACGCGAAACAATGGAGAGCACGACAAAGCTTACGAGAACACAGTCGTCGTTGCTCCGGTCATCTCCGACGATCCGGTCATCGATTCACAGCTTATCTTCTATAAATGAGATACAAGATTATGATTTAGAGGAACAAAAGTTACATAAACCGGGTTCCGGGTCGGGTCGTGTCCGGGTCAAACCCGGGTTGACCCGGTTCGGACCGGTAATTGCTTTGGTAGTGATGTTTGTGTACACAATATATATGTATTATAGAGGTGACGAAATGAATACGTCGGAGAATTTGTTGTTGGCGTTGATTTTTATAGCTGTTGTTGTATATCTTGGTGGTAAAAACAAGAAGTTAATTAGACAAAGTTGTGTGATTTTGAGACAATTGTGTGTTGAGTTTGCGAAAAAAATCGGGTTTTTTAAGAGTAATAGTAAGCCTGTTCAGTGGTTTATTGGTGATTCGGATGAATTGCGAAAAGGGGGTAAGTGTGGAAATGAGATAAAAATCGAGAATTTCGTGAGGGAAGGGGTTGAATTTTATAGTAATGGGGATTATTACGAAGGGGAATTTTACAAGGGGAAGTGTAATGGGAGTGGTGTTTATAACTATTTTGTGAATGGGAGGTATGAGGGTGATTGGATTGATGGCAAATATGATGGTTATGGGATTGAGAGTTGGGCGCGGGGGAGTCGTTATAAAGGGCAGTATAGGCAAGGATCGAGACATGGGTATGGTGTTTATAGGTTTTATACGGGAGATAGTTATGCTGGGGAGTGGTTTAATGGACAGAGTCATGGGACTGGAGTGCAGACGTGTTCCGATGGAAGTTGTTATGTTGGGGAGTTTAAGTTTGGGTTGAAGCATGGGCTTGGGTGTTACCATTTCAGGTGAATTTCGAAAACTTGTTTTTGGTTTCTATTTGTTTTGATGTTGGAATCATTAGTGATTGTTGTGATTGATTGTTTGAATTTGTGTTAAAAATTTAGAATTAGTGTAAGTGGGGATTTGAGTAGTAGTAGTTGTAGATTAAGTAAAATTTATAGATGAATAAAGGTGGATTCTATATGTTTGTAGTTATTGAATTAGTTGTAAAATTCGAGTCCTTTTAGTGCTGCTGGTCTGGTTAATTACATGACTTGCATTAGCTGCATGTGTGGTGATTCAAGTTTCTAGTTAGAAATGTTTGGTGTTACTAAGCGATCTAGTAATAATTGCTTTAGTACTTCCTACTCAATTCAGATCATGTTTACCGAATAGTAACTATCTGCACTTTAATTGTAGTTGTTATTTCGGTTACTATATTTGGAGTGCTTGTGAATTTTGATTGAGAACATAGATGTATGAACTTAATGGAGATATTGAGTGTATTCATTCAATGGTGTAGAAATGGAGATAGATATGCTGGGGAATATTTTGGAGACAAAATTCATGGTTTTGGTGTCTATCACTTTGCTAACTGCCACTGCTATGAGGGTTCGTGGCATGAAGGCCGTAAGCAAGGTTTTGGAATGTATACATTTCGAAATGGTGACTCAAGATGTGGCGAGTGGGACTCTGGCTCCCTTAAAACAGCGTTGCCCCCTCTAACTGACGCCACCCTCAGAGCAGTTCAGGTAATTTTTTGCCCATACATATTATTCCACAACTCAAAGAGACGTGTTATTTTGTATTATTAATTTAGACGATTTTTTACTTTTTAGACCAGTGATAGTACGTGATGTAGGCTGTCGTGTATCATACTATCATCTGAAAGTCATATTTTAGATAAATGACTTAATTTCCTAGATAGTCGCTTGTCATCAAGGTTATTCCAAAGCAGGGCCTTGATGTTTTTTGCCTTTCCTTTTGTTGATGTTGCAGGCGGCTAGAAAAACAGCCGAGAGCGCGATTCGCTTACGCCAGGTTGATGATCACGTAAATCAGGCAGTTTCAGCCGCAAATAAAGCTGCTACTGCTGCAAGAGTTGCTGCTGTTAAAGCAATTCAAAACAAAATCGATGGCAAATTTTGCAACACTGACCTGTAGAATTCAAACGTTTTGTTTGAAGTGTAAATTTTACATAATTAGTATGTACTAAGAAGGTTGTAATTAGTATGTACTAAAAAGTTCAACGCCACCCTGGTAAGCAAAAGCTAACCAGAGGTTGAGAAAAGTACGATTGAGGTTTGGTTAACCACAATGTAATCTGTATATAAACTAATATGTACATCAATGGAAGAGTTTCCTTTGTTGTTTGTCCCGATTGCGTCTACCAAAATTGTGGTCAAGTTTGGTGTGCATCCGATACGAAAATCAATACTTGTGTTCTGTTTCGCAATAACGACATCTTGCCAGCTTGCTTGTTACAACTGGAGCCAAATTCACCTATTTAGAACTAAACTACTCTTATTCTCTTCAAGGCTGATCTTTAATGCATGTAGATATATCATATATGTAGATGTTCATGTTAATCAATCTCTTTTCGTTTTTCCTTAGTTTCAGTAGGAAACAATGTTTGAGCCAAACTTGCACATTGGTTTTCAAGAAAAAGAAAAAGGCAAATAAACATTGATCAATAGCTTAGCTTTAACTAATTCTACACTACAAAAGAAAATGCAAACGGATATATGAGTTAATAAGCCTAACAAATTCTACATTCAAGTGCAAGAACCAAATTTCTGTTTTGTTATGCCATGCATGTTGTATCAAAGGATCGGAAAGAATAACAAACTTACTTTTCCTAGCTACATTTGGCTTTAAGAGTGGTTTGTTCAGAAGTTGGCCCTCAAGTTTCTTGCATTGAGTATTCATAATTTTGTAAACGAAATACTCCTATTTAGGAAGGGATTAGGTGAAAATAATGTAAATGATAGTAGGAAACTAGTTCTTTGTAGATTAAACTGGGTATCAAAATTCAAAACACACATGAGTGATAAAGTAGGAACTTTGTTGGCTTCCTAATATTTAAGTTTGAATAAAAAGAATGTCGTGAAAGGAGCCGTTTGAGCTTATGGGTTGAGATGTAGATGAGATTCCCTGTCTGCGATTGGAACTTCCTAACAGATCCAAGACCATGCTCATGTCACAAACATTTTGACATGGAGGATCTTGCATGGCAGATTAGTTGGATCCACAAATTAATTTAGCCAAAAAATTTTACAAACCAACTACAAATCTTTCGTTACACTGCTACATACCAAATAACAAATTTGTAGGTTAAATTTAGTTTATATCGCATCGAACACCTATTGTATATGTATACTTACGTGGTGTAAACTGGATTAGCGGATGATACTTAAAAGATAATGAAACTAAAACCAAGGGATCCATGAAGCTTTTTTTATATAAGATTGATGCCAGTATTTCACCATACTAGCAAAAGCTCATGTGCTTGTTTGATTAAATACAGGATAATGTTTGAGAGTGTCATTATTCTTATAGAATCACATGGTATAGTAGTGGAGGATTGGTGGGGTTTACGTGGGTTAGATATACCTCTGTATCTTGAACTTTTTCTTGCATGCTTGATCCACAATCCTCCTGTTTTCTCTATTCTAATCATCAAACTTTTTCTATGTCTTTTAAATTTCAAATCTATAACCATCCTCCATTTTTAACATCTCATTTCTTTTATGCCAACACGAAGAGGCTCTTCAGCTAGTTTTTACAAATAAAAGTGTAGCTTTATATCAATTAATAACAATGTCTTAACAATGCCCTAATCCTGATTAGAACTTCAAAGGATATGCATTGAAATGCATTTTATGAAAAAAGTCAAAGTCAAGTTTTCGATTACCAGAGTCAAGATTGAACACTATTATCAAAAGATTTTTATTTTTATTTGCTCTATATTAACACTGATTTGATTACTTAATTACTGACATGGCTAAAGAATATTTAAGCTAAAGAATATTTAAACAGACATGACACACCATTTGGCCTTGATATTTGATGAGACCTAAATATTTTAGTGGTAATATATATATATATATATATAGTTTTATATTTATAAGTTGTTTCCTTTAAGGGGATCAAATTCTGACCATTTTGGAAAGTGATGAATAATTTATCGTTATCGTTTCTTGAATAATTGGGTCTGGTCAATTTATGAGCGGGTCCTCCCATGAGATGTTTTTTGAAGTTGTAAACATGTAAGGTAGAGTACATACGGAACATGCATTTTTTGTGGACTTTCACTTCATTCTACTCTACTCTTATCGGTTTTAAACTTTTTTCATATTTTTTTATTAAAAAGTCTTTCTTTTTGAAATATATAATATATAAAACATATCAAACTATTAAGTTTTAAACTTTTTCTATAGTATTTATTAGAAAGTTTTTTCTTTTTTTGAGATATATTATATAACATATCAAACTATATATATAAAACATATCAAATTATTATTGTAAGAAAAAATATAACAATAATATTACTAGTACGTCGCCTTAAAAGTAATGGCTTAATTCGTAAACCCTTTATATTGGATATATAATGATCAGGAGTCTAAACAAAATACATTTTCTTTTTGCTCTAAATTTAAACAAAAAACTTTTCCAAAATCTTTTATGAGGTTTGTCTTAAATCCTGCTTTCTTAATGAGGGGTGTTAACTTGTCCATTTCCATCCTAATTTATTAACTTTTATTCCCATAATTCATCTTCAATTAAACTTTTATGTAGTTATGTGCCAAGTGATGTACCATTCCAAAACCAATTTCCAAAACAAATAAAATAAAACGTATTTTGTTTGGCATATTCATATGAATGCTTATTATATATTCATTAGAAATGTGACAAATTATCTTGATATAATATAATTTTTATATGATAATATTTTATATAGTAATAACCTTCTTATTACGATTAAAAATTACTGTCCTAATTTCAATCAGTAATTAAAAATAATCTTTATATTATAATGTTTTATTATTTTTTTAGTCCATCCTTTATTAATGTTCAACTAGATACGAATAAAAATGCTTAAAACTGCACATTTACATACATAAATATATGTATGTAACATAGATATATATTCAATAATATATAATCCCTCTGTCCCATTAAATTCTATACATTATTTTTTGGCACGTTTTTTAAGACTCGTTTAAAGTATACTTCTATAATTTTTTTTAATTTTTTTTCTGAATAAAAGTTTAATTTATTCAGAAAATATTTAAAATAAATTATGAACTACACGAGTCTCGAAATGCGTGCAAATACTAAACGTATATAATCATGTGGGACGGAGGGAGTAATCTTTTACATAAACATAAAAGACGACTTACAATATTTTTTCCAAAATTATATCGTTTTGGTTAACGCTGTATCATTTAGCTTAGGCGCCCATAATCACTCATCAACGTCATCACCTTTTTATTAATTTGTTTCACATGATCACCTTTTTATTAATTTGTTTCAAATTCATGCATTTGATGTTATATAACGTAATTTGTTTTAAAAAATTATTATATATCTTTAAAATTCATTTATTTAACTTGTCAAAAAAAAATCTATGTATTCAAGATATTGAATGAAATTTTTTAATTAATTTTAAAATTTTAAAATTTTAAAATTATATGTCAACCTCTATTAAAGAATAACCTTTTTGCAATAAATTTTTTCTAGTTGCCAACAATATTACGGGTTTACTGTATATATATCATTTGCAAAAATTTGGGATACATTTTTAAACAATTTTTTATTTAACCAATGTACAACGTATATAGTTACTACCTAACAACCGTGTAATGTACAGAATTATTTTAATATTTATAATTTTTTTATACTTATATTATTTGAAATTTTATATTGATAATGTCATGGTTATAATATTTTTTTATGAATAGTAATATTATTTTAGTTGAATATTAATATATCTAAACCGGATATAGATATATGTCATTTAAAGGACTAAACTGGATATTATTGTGTTGAATTTTTATGATTTCATATTGAAATTTTTTTATTAGTTTTCATAAGCACGTTTATATTAGATCGTAATAAGCTGATCTTAAGCCCCGTTTGGCTAAATAACTTATTTTTTATAAGTAACTTATTATTTTTTTTAAATTTCGTATTTTTTAAAAAAAATTCAAATATAAATATTTATTATAAGAATTGAAAATCAAATCTTATTTTACTTATAAAAATTAAGTTAGTTATTTTCAGAAAAAGTACCTATACACGTACTTTTTCTGAAAATAAGTTACTTATAAGATTTGTCAAACGGGACCAATACTATCGGCTAACACTTATTTTGAGTTCGTTTTAATATAGTATTAATATAGTAGTATAAATATATGCTATCACTTTATATTAAGTTTTAATAAGTATATTTATATTAATTTTTAATAAACTCATATTACAAAATCCATTCATACCATGGTACCGATCAACGAGGTATCTAGGTAAGCTCCTGATGTAATAGAAACTAGTTTATAATAATAATTAAAAATTAAAATAAATTAACTTATAATCGCGTCAAAATATTGTACAAATGGTATGCAAATTGATCGTTGAGAGATGGAGAAAATTACAGTGAAGGTCGGATTTCACAAAAAAAACTCACCGATTGATACGAAAAATCAAATTGAAAATGGAAGAAATTCTGTGTGGAATGGTTTATTTTAATTATGTGTGTTGTCAATAGGAGCTAGCAGATTAGATTAGATGATCCAAGAGCATCTCCAACAAACTCTCTATTCAAGCTCTTAATTTCAAAATTGAGGAGGGAGAACAAAAATGTTGCTCCAGAGCTATTAGTGGCTCTTAAAATCACTAAAAGCATCTTCTCTCTCCACAATTTTAAAAACATACTTCAATCTTAACTATTATTATATTATATATTTGTAGCTAGACTTACTTTCTCTCTCTAGCTACTTTTGTATTCTTATGAATTCACAATGTTTTTAATAATAAACAATTAATTAAGGAATCAATCTAAGAGTATTGTTGGGGTGAGCACATTCTGAATCACTAAGAGCCAATAATTTATATTATTTATAGAGAGTGAATTAAGAGTCTGTTGAAGATGCTCTAACGGTTTAAATTAGTTTCTATTTTTTATTTTATGATTTGTTTACAACTAGCCTATTAATATGCCTATTAATATAGATGGATGATTAGATTTCATAATTTTGGCCGGTGTATTGTTGTGTGATGTGTATTTTTTGTATTTTGTACTTAAAATGCTCGTTCGAGGAGTACTTGACTCCTGCTCGGCCTCAAGGGCTCTAGAAGCCTCTGGTTAGCCCTTTCTAGTTAGCCGGAGCTTTGTAGATGTCCTTGGGTGTCATCTTGGTCGCTTCATCACGTCGGTGAACCGTTTTTCAAATCAAACGTTCGTTCGTGACAGAAAGTTCGAGGAGTACTTGACTCCTGGTCGGCCTCAAGGGCTCCAGAATCCTCTGATCGGCCCCCTCTAGTCGGCCCCCTCTGGTCGGCCGGGGCTTCGTGGACGTCTTTGGGCGTCGTCGTGGTCATCTCGTCGCTTCGGTGAACTACTTTTTCAAAACAAACGTTCGTTCACGATGGAGGACGATCCGTTCGAGGAGTACTTGACTCCTGGTCGGTCTCAAGGGCTCTAGAAGGCTCTGGTCGGCCCCCTCTGATCAGCCGGGACTTCGAGGACGTCCTTGGGCCTTGTCGTGGTCGTCTCGTCACGTTGGTGAACTGTTTTTTAAATCAAACACTCGTTCGAGATGGAGGATGATTCTTTCGAGGAGTACTTGACTCCTGGTCGGCCTCAAGGGCTCCAAAAGCCTCTGGTCAGCCGGGCTTCGTGGAGGTCCTTGGGCGTCATCGCGGTCGTCTCGTCACGTCGGTGACCCGTTTTTTCAAAACAAACGTTCGTACGCAACGGATGACGATTCCTTCGAGGAGTACTTGACTCCTGGTCGGCCTCAAGGACTACAGAAACCTCTAGTCGGCTGGGGTTTCGTGGACGTCCTTCGGCATCATCGTGGTCGTCTTGTCGCATCGGTGAACCGTTCGCGATGGAGGACGATCCGTTCGAGGAGTACTTGACTCCTGGTCAGCCTCAAGGGTTCCAGAAGCCTCTGGTCGGCCCCCTATGGTTAGCCGGGACTTCGTGGACGCTCTTGGGCGTCGTCGTGGTCGTCTCGTCACGTCGGTGAACCATTTTTCAAATCAAACATTTGTTCGCGACGGAGGACGATTCCTTCGAGGAGTACTTGACTCCTGGTCAGCCTCAAGGGCTCCAGAAGCCTCTGGTCGACCCCCTCTGGTCGGCTGGGGCTTCATGGACGCCTTCGTGCGTGGTCGTGGCTACTCATTGGCCAAAAATTCTTTGTTTCCTTTGAAACTTTTTTCATAACCTCTTCTTTAATCTTTTTTCTAATCTTAGTGATTAGTGTAATTAATCTTCATTTAAGGCCATCCCTTATGTTTAGTTCAGCTCCAGTATACTTCGGTTCCTCACTCAATATTCGGTATTTTATCGAATATTTGGTCGATTGTTGTGTTCCTTACCGGAATTAATCGACTTGTTGAGTCGCTTAAATGGCTGTAACATGTACAAAACCTGTCAATGCGAACCAGTCTGTGTTACGGCCAGCTATAGTAGGTTCCTTTTTCTTATAAAAGAAGAAGAGAAGTTCTCATTTCAACGCACTCCTTCATTTCTCCAATCCTTTACAAGTTTTTTTATCTCCTAGCTTTCAAGCCAAGATGTCAAGTGATGGTCGTGCTACTTCCTCCTCGGTGACCGTGCTGTCTAAGCGAGGAAAGTCTCGTCTACTGAAAGGTAAAGCTCTCCTCCCATCCTTAGCTCTAAACAGTTGTAATAACAGTCTAAAATGCTTGATGGACGAGTTGGCGAATGAGTTCCCAGGTAATGTTCAACTTGACGCCTTCAACATTCGAGCTCCCTGGATGAGGAGCAAGTGGCAAAGATTAAGAACAAGTACAGATTCCTGGATTGGGTTAAGGTCCGTGCGGCGGCTCCCAATGACCGGACGTGTAATTGGCACCCGGAAAAGCTTTGTGTATTCAAGGTGGCCTTGGATGCAGGGTTGAGGTTTCCCGTACACCCTTTCATAATTCGATTGCTGGCTGAGCTCAAGATTCATCCTTGTCAGCTCTACCCCAATGCTTGGGATTTCATCATCATGTTTATAACAAGATGCATTCAGTCGGGAATTCCGTTGTGCACCTCCTTGTTCATGAGTATCTTTATGATGAAGAATTCTCCATTAAAGAGAAACGGATGGGTCTAGTTACAACATAGGCCGTGAGTCAGCCATATTGTGAACTCCTACTATTTCCCAGATTTCTATCACAAATGGAATCAGAAATTCCTCATTCTCAAATGGAAGGGTGGAGACTGGGGAGAGTACTTTAGAACTAACTTTAACAACACTGTTGATAGTTCTCATTTCATTTTCAACCTTGACAATGTGGGGCTGATGGGTCGTGATCAGCTTATGGTGATAATGACCAAACCCACTTCCGGGTCTTTATAACCGAACGAAAGCTTGTAGAAGCTGGCCTTAGTGGCCTTTCCATGGATGGTATTTACCTTTTTATACTTGTCATAAAATGACCTTGTTCTTATTCCAATGCTTTCCTTGTTTTATTTGAGCCGCTGATGCCTTGGATACCAACTCTAGAGGCAAGGTGCCTACTAGGCGCATGATGAAGAAGGCCGAGGAAGCTGTTGCTCGTCTTCCCCCTAAGATTCCGGAGTTCTTGGACCATAGCCCAAGCTTGGGGAAGAAGAGGATCAAGAGTTTTGATGGAAGTTCAAAGACTCCTTTTGAGCTGTCGTGGGGTATTGACGCCCATGACTCAGTTGTCGGGAATCCTCCCCTTGCTCTGGATTGGTCGAAGTGTTCAATCACTCCTCCCAACATGGTTCATGTCTTCACTGGAGAATGCATACTCGAATCTGAGATGGTAGGGGCTCACGCCCTTTACAAGGTGACCTTTACCTTCCAGCATTTCATTTTTGCTTTCATATTTCATAAGTACTTATCTTGTTTCTCTCTTTATTTTCCAGGCCAATGCCTATTTTGCTTCTATGGCTTCTCAGAGCCATGTGATTCGAGACAAGAACATTGCCCTAGAGAGAGACGTGAACTGGCTTAAGGAAGAATCTCGTGCATGGGAGTCTAGGGATCTTGTGGCCGAGGACAGGGCTGTAGGTTTTGAGGATAAGTACAAGAACATCTACAAGAAGAAAGCTATTGAGTTCGGGGAGCTTATTAATTTTTATCATGAGTCAGAGGCTTTTCTCAAGATCATTGACAAGCACGATGATGAGATGTTCCCCGCGAATATGTCCGTTAGTTGGGACAATGCTGTGAACACTATCCATGCCGTTCATCCTGACATGGTGAATCCAAAGGATTTTCCCAACCCTTGGGGCGAATCTATGGCTGACATTATTGTTGCTCAACCTTCTGGCCCTGGCCCCCGAACTACTTTAAGGTCAAGTTCGAGTCATGGAGGCTCTGGCTCCAAGGGCAAGGGATCCGTTGGAAGGAGCTCTGGGTCTAAAGGACCTCTTCATGGTAAGATTCACAGGCCTATTCGTGGAAAAAGGCCGCAGAACGAGAAGTCTTCCTCCTCCTTTGAGAGCTCCGAGGATTCAGATGACCAAGAGGCCAACAAGGCAGGTGGCCAGAAAGAGGACTCCTCGGAGGAGTGATGCTATGGCCTTACATGGATTGTCTTGCCGCATGTGGCTTTTGTATTTTCAGCTTTTATTCAGGGTCCTTCATGGACTTGTAGACATTTATGATTTGTAATCGAATTCTCCTTCTGGACTTAACTTCTGATCTTTCAAAATTTTATTTATGCATTCTTTATTTGTTTATTTACTTGTCTTTCATTTTACTTGGTCATTCCAGACTTGCATTCGTTAGATGCTTTGAAATAGTAAGGTAATAGACAGAGTAACCAAAACAAACATGCATAAATACTTAATATACTGGAGAACGGGTTTAACCCTTACAAAAGATGAGAAATGGTTTGATCAACCTTATTCCTATATCTATAAATATTAAGGACATGTCCTGCATGCCTTATACATAATAAACCTTCAGGTTTGAAGCATGCCAAGTGCGAGGCACTTCGTCACCTCCCAAAGTCTCTAACTTGTAGGATCATCGTCCAAGTGTCTTCTTGACCTTGTAAGGTCCTTCCCAATTCAGGGCTAGCTTCCCTTTGTCACCAACCCTTGAGGCCTCGATCTTCCTCAAGACCAAGACTCCTTGTCTAAAGAACCTTTCCTTAACCCTTCTATTATAATAGAGGGAGGCTCTTCTTTGATGCTCTGCATTACGGGCGTTGGCTTCGTCTCTGACCTCGTCAATGAGGTCGAGAGCTAGCCTCATGCCTTCCTCAATAGATTCTGGTTCATAAGCTTCAATCCTTGGTGATGCATAGGTGATTTCCAAAGGCACCACTGCTTCGGCTCCGTAAGCCAGCATAAACGGAGTAGCTTCAGTTGTGACCTTGCAAGTGGTTCGATAAGCCCATAGTATAGGCAACAACTCATCCGCCTAAGCTTTTCTTGAGCGTCCGACTCTTTTCTTTAGTCTATCAAGGATGATTCAATTGGTGACCTCCGCTTGCCCGTTTGCCTGTGGGTAGGCAACCCAGGTGAAGCGGAGTTCTATGTTATTATCATTACAATACTCCTTGAACTCTTCATTGTCAAATTGATGCCCATTATGAGTGACAAGGATGCGTGGGATTCCAAATCTGCATATCGCATTGCCCAAAAGAATTGTGCTATTTGCTTGGTGGTTATCTTGGCTAGTGCCTTAGCCTCAATCCACTTCGTGAAGTAGTCTATCGCTACCACAACGAACTTCCTTTGTCCTGATGCTATAGGAAAAGGGCCAAGTATGTCCATACTCCACATTGCAAAGGGGATATGAGAGTGGATCGACGTTAGCCTCTCAAGGGCTGTCTAACTACATGAGCGTGCCTCTGGAACCTATCACACTTCTTCACGTGGGACTTTGCATCGGCTAGCACTGTTGGCTAGTAGAATCCTATTCGAGTTATCTTGTGAATGAGGGCTCTGCCCCCCAGGTGTTGTCCACAAATTCCTTCATGAGCGTCCTTGAGTGCCTCCTCTGCTTCTAGAGGTCTCAGACACTTCAAATATGGGATGACGAAGGATCTCTTGTAAAGAAGACCTTCGATCAATGAGTATCTCAACGCTCTAACTAACAACTTCTGTGCCTCCCGGGCGTCATTAGGGAGTCATCATGTTTCAAGGTGAGCCTTGATAGGATCAATCCAACAACTTGATATACCAATTGGTGCTATCAAATTTATGATATCTACTGTAGGGTTCCTCAGGACTTGAAAGTAGATGCTTTTTGGGTAGTTCTCAATATCAGACGAAGCGAACTTATATAGGGCATCGACTGTGGTGTTCTCTTCTCTTGGAACGTGTTATGCGTACAACTCATCAAATTGAGTAAGTATTCCTTTTATAACCTTCAAGTATTTGGTAATTGTGTCATCTTTGGCCTCAAATTCCCTATTAACTTGGGAAATCACCAGTCCCGAGTCTCCACAAGCCTTAAGATTCTTGGCCCTCACGACTCTGGCCAAGCCTAATCCGGCTATTAAGACTTCACACTTAGCTTCATTATTCGTTGTTGGAAAATCCAACTTCAAAGCGTATTCAATCATGAACCCATCAGGGCTTGCAAGACTAGGCCTGCACCACTAGACTTTGTTTTTGATGCTCCGTCAAAATAGAGAATCCAATACTCCTTTGTCAAGTCTTCTTCTTCCTTGGTTTCCTTGGCTTCTTGGGTTACTACCTCTTGCCCCCCGACTTTTAGGTTGTCGATGGTACATTCAACCACGAAGTCAGCTAATGCCTTAGCTTTGATGGCTGTTCGAGGCTTATACTTGATGTCAAATTCTCCCAATTTAATTTACCGCTTGATGAGCCTACCACTGGCTTTCGAGCTATGTAGAATGTTTCTCAGAGGTTGGTCCGTCAGGACTTCAAGCTTTTGTGCTTGGAAGTAAGGTCGCAACTTCCTTGAAGCGGTGATGAGGGCGAGTGCAAACTTTTCAGTGGTGGAGTAGTTCAATTCTGCTCCGTGAAGCACTTTCCTCACATAGTAGACTGGTTTTTGAACCTTCTTTTCTTCCTTTACCAGGACAGCACTTACTGCTTGCTCGAAAACGGCAAACATCCCCACACTAAGCATTTGCACGTCCTCGCGCAAATAAGAAAAATAAAACTAAGTCCTAACTAACTAACATCATTTTCGTGGATAACACGATTGCATTGAGCATATGTAACAAGCCGTTAAACCCCTAGGCAACCCTAGTAAGACGAGTGTTGTCTCGTGAGGGTTTATAGTGAATCTACCCACAAAATTCAAAATTTTCTGCCAAGTCTCAAGCATGCAACATATCATAGCACTCCACACATGTAAACTGCAATTACACAACTATGAATTTCTTTTCAATTTGCACATCATTTGTACATAACTATCCAAGTACGCACGCATTGTCTAGATAGACAAAAATAACATGAAATAAACATCAAAGTCGCCTTCAGTAAGTAACATGCTATGGATATAAAAGCTCACATAACTCTCAAATCACACAAGTGTATAGGTTAAGTGTATCCGCTCAAGTTCAATCAAATAAAGTCATGTACTACCATAAGCTTGGTTGTCCACCAAATCTCCACTACTTTGAATATATGCATGCACAAATCAAAAGGTCTTTGTTAAATGTTGTAACATGGCTAAGGTGAAGGGTAGGATATCAAGAAAAAGGCTAACAAGTGGCTAACTTGACAAACTAGTAGAGCATAA
>PHNY01273779.1:444-20156 GCA_003724115.2 Anethum foeniculum | reverse complement strand
AAATATTATTTTATATGACTTGATAATTTTCTTTTTTCACTATAGTTTATATGATATTACTTAATTATTAAATACACTCGTTAAATCAATAATTTTCAGTTTAAAGTAAAATAATGTCAATGAAGTCATTTATTATTATTTCTTTATTGTTAAAAAATATTTCTAATTTAAAAGTAAATCAAGACTTGGATGGACACTAACTAATAAAAAACAAAGTCTACAGGGAATAGAAGTCAATTCGTGTTAGTAGTTGTGATTTGATAATATATGATTTTAAAAATAATTATATAATTATTTAGTTAGTACCAAAATTTTAGAATACATAACCCTAGTACTATATTATAGTTGTATTATTGTTTTTTGCACTTATTAATAGAGACTTAATAAAATTCAAGTACATTTATAATTAATGGGATAAACACTAATTAACAAAACAAAGGGGAATAGAAGTCTATTCGTGTAAGTGTAAGTATATGATTGAATAATAATATAATTAGAAAAATAGATATTATATAATAATATAATTAGAAAAATAGATATTACTTAATTATCTAGTACCAATATTTGGTACTTTAGCACTTTTACCGTGTTTCATTTAAACATGGTTTCGCTTATTAATAAAGAGTATAGATAACTCGGAAATCGGTTTGGTTCTTAAAGGTAATTATTGAACCGAAAATTATGAAACTGAATCTAACCATATGACCTAAACTTGAAAATTTAATAAAAATAATCTCAAATAATAGATTAGTGTATAACTAAAAAAACCGATCACAACAAAACTATAAATTCATTATTTTGGAGTATTTCTTTTAAAGAGTTTCTTATTTCATTCTTAAATAATATTAAATAACAAAATCCTTGATAAATTATTACATTAAATATCTTGCCAACTTGTTATATTTCCGTCTTTTTATATTTTATTTATTGTTCGAATTTTAATACAACAAAAAGAGGGAAAAATTTAAGAACAATTAAATTTTATTGAGAAAAATAAGTTGAGAACAATATAAGATTAGAATTTTTTAGTCTTCACTCTTTATTTAGAAATCCAAGAGAGAAAGTCTAAGACTTCACGAGAACGTCGTCGTTGTTAAGTTCACATATCGTCTTGTTTCTCTACTCAATTTCAAAACTAATTAATTACTCATTTTTAATTAATATAATATATTAATAAAAATAAAATAAATACTCTCTCTTTCAACTTTCTTTTAACTTGTATAAATGGAGTTTACCTTTAATAATGTGAAGTTAAATAATAGTAGGCATCTAAATAGTAGTTTTAAAGATAGATATATCTTAAATTACTAATAATTAATATTGTATGTTATATTTAGTACTGATTTAAAAGACTTGAAAATGTTTTGATTGTTGTTCGAGAAGAAAAAAAAGACTCGTAAACTTTTAATTTTCTTTTTAAAATCTCTAAAAAACTCTTGGAATTTCAATTTTAAAAGTCAATGGAATGTAATGAATTAAATTAACAAAAATTAAGAGGAAAATTTGAAAAAATAAATAAATACAAAATTATTATCATATAAATTGTGAAGAGAAAGTTATGAATTGAATAACCGGAAGAATGAAAATTCAAAAATTGTATCATTTTATACATAAAATCCCATTTAAGTTTAATCACTTTAGTTGTGACTAAACTTTATTATTTACGATTTTTCTCATAAGGAAACTTATAAGTTTAAATCATTTTGATTGGTTGAATTTTTATTATAGTGATGGACCCTTCATTTACAAAAATTTCACCAATCAAATTAACCCAAATTTATAAGTCTCCGCGCCTCCTCATCGGCACATAGTAGAAAAACCATATTCCCTCCGTCCCTTTTAAGTTGTTACATTTCCTTTTTTATCGGTCAAATTGACCAATCTTTGACTAAAAATTATAAATTATTTTTATATTATTTAAAAAAACTAAAAATTATATATTAAATAGATTAAATGAACTTTCCGATGATATAATTTTTTTTTTATTTTTTCAATTATAAAATATTTATAAATTTCAGTCAAACTTTAGTCAATTTAACCGGTGAACAGTCAAATGTGAGGGATGGAGTGAATATTATTTAAGTCGATGATGACTTGTCATCAGTTAATCGGTGGGGGTTTAGCACTCTTTAGACAGAACTACCTCGCCGTCACAAAGTTCTAGACCCGTCTTTGCATGATACGAGGCATACCAAAAACACGTTAAGAATATGCAAAAACAATACTACTTATCACCTAGACTTGCTAGGAAAATGACATACATGGTGTCATATTGTACTTGGATCCGCTATTATTATATTTTTCTAACGACGAACTATTGTTTCTGAAACCGATTCTAATAATACTTTATTCAGAGAGACGATGATCAAGTATGTTGACGCAATACGTGAGCTGTTCGCGAATATAAGTGAGAAAATAGCTGATGGATTGGGGATATCTGGTTTTACAGTAGAAGGATGGCCTTGCCAGTTTAGGATAAACAAATATAATTTTGCTCAAGCAACTGTTGGATCCTCTGGAGTACAAATGCATACTGATTCAGGGTTTATTACTATCCTTCAAGATGACGAATGTGTCGGTGGCCTTGAGGTCATGGACAAGTCCGGCGCCTTCGTACCCGTGGATCCTTTGCCGGGCACACTTGTTGTCAATCTCGGAGATGCTGCTGCGGTGAGTTGATAATGTTTATGCATAATTGTGTATGCATTCGTGAACTAATCCGATCTTTCTATCAAAACAAGTTCAATGCATAATAATCTTAACGTGATGACGAATTTTTGTGCTGCTTGTTGTTGCTACAAGGCGTGGAGTAACGGAAGATTTCGCAATGTAAAACATAGAGTGCAATGCAAGGAAGGAAGTTTAAGATATTCGATTGCTGCTTTTATATGGGGACCGGAAACTGTGGAAGCTCCAGCAGAACTAGTCGATTCTGCACATCCTCGTTTGTATGCACCTTTCACTTTTGAAGATTACAGAAAGCTTCGTGTCTCAACTGACCAACAGGCTGGTGAAGCCCTTGATCTATTTCTCCTAGACTGTTAATAAAAATAGTGACAATGAATATGAATCAATCTCTGTGTGTGGGTACACCTGCTTCTTTTGTTATATTTCACTGTACTGTATTTATTAAGAATAGCAAAACAAAAACACTTGTAAACGAAAATTGAGGCGACTGAATTATTATGCAATAAAAACTTATTTTGTTCTTGAATTGGGTCGCCACGGGAATGGTATGGCCCTTGCAGTTCTTGCTCATGACACTGCACCAGGACTAGCTCGTTAGTTTACTACACAGCACTGGCCTCAGGATAAATGTGTCAAGACTGACCAAGAAATGTTCCATGACAGGGGCTGATGAAGATTTAGAATCACAGTCCACACAAAAGAACGGTTTTTACAAACATTATGCTGTAGATAACACGCATTGATAGTTCAAAGTTGAAACAGCACTGACATTGAAACCTACTTTGGATGTTACTTTTGTAGTTAACAGTATTTTCAACTTCATGAAAACAAAGCAAAGAGTTATACTCATCTGCCGGAGCCAGTGCCCTTGCAGAACGATATATAGATAATTGAGCAGCGATACTAATCTCCTATGTTGTGTACGAACATGGTCTTCTTAGCTTCTTGTTGTGTTTACAAGTAGTTTTTACATCTTTAGGGGTTGCGGCGTCACAGGAAATCTCAACCTTACCTATTATTGGTTTATTGCACATAACTGGCACCATTGCTTCCTTAGTCACATTCTTATAGTTCCCCTGTTTATTTCAACAATTCAGTGCCTATTGCATTAAATTCAAATAATGCAAAACGATATAAATGAAAGGACATACTAATGCAAAAAAATGATCAACTTTGTATCAATTTTTAGTTGTCATTCAGTCAAAAAGAATCAAACCATGGTAAGTGATTCCGAAGAAGAAGAACGTGAGTATAAAGATGCATCAAGTTTTATTAATCTATTCTGTATTCTATTCTATATATAATAGGAGAACAAGGGAAAATTTAGGGGTATTTTGAGCCAATAAACCTCCGGTAAAATCACAATTATATACTCTTTTTTGGGAGGAAAAATATATAAAGTTATGTTGTTGTGGTGAATTGAACCATTAACCATCTCAACCAATTAAGTCCTTATAACCAGCTAAGCTACTTTGTCTTTTGATTTGTAATTAAAATTCCTATAACATAAACCGGGTTTCCCCTTCTATCCTATCCTTCTTATTATTTTATCTATTTAGTAAAAATAATGATAATTAATATATTATTTATAAAACTTTTTTATTCTTGATTTCAAAAATTGTTTTAGCTTTTGAGTAAAAATAATGATAATTTATATATTGTTTATAAAACTTTATTCTTGACTTCAAAATATTGTGCATAAATATATACACCTGACGTTATAAATTTTTAATAATGAAATTTTGATTACACGTGATGTATATTCATTTTTCTTTCAATTAAATAAATCAATCGTATATATAATAGATAGACCCATATATGATAATGACCGTTAGATCTTGATATAGATACATAAAACTATAAGATTTAATTTTAAAATATATATTTGATTGTTAGTAAAATTATATTCAAATACTAAAAAGTGTGTTGTAATAGTTAAAATAAAATATAAATAGGTATTTTAGATTAAATAAAATTCGAAACTCTTACTAATATACCTAATTTTCTATAATTTTTAACGGTTTCATCATTTTTTCATAGAATTATTAAGTGTTCATAATTAGTTAAACGAGTAAGTTTATCCAACTCATGTGTTAACAATTGGCTGGGACAGAAACAGGGATGGCCATCGGGTCACTTCGGGGTCGGGGAGTGCTATCCCCGTCCCCGATCCCCGAACCCGCCCCGATCCCCGAACCCGCCCCGATCCCCGAACGGGGATTATTTTGATCCCCACTCCCCGCCGCGAACGGGGAACGGGGATCCCCGCGGGTAATCGGGGATTTTAATATTTTTTATCAAATAAAATTTTATATATTTTAGTATATGTTTAATAAAAAAAAAGTAATAAATTATTATACATAAATATGTTTTAAATTCAATATCATATTTTAAATAAATATTCGAATATAAATGTATTTATAATAAATGATAATATTAAAATTATTATTATTAAATCATATTCTACTATGAAATTTTAATATAATAAAAAATTAAAATATTTAAGCTTTAAGAATATAAATTTATTATATTTATTCATAATAATTTAATTAATATACATATAAAATATTAATTATTTATATTAAATATGATAAACGGGGACCGAGATCGAGGAACAGGGCGGGGATACCCTAATCCCCGACCCCGCCCCGATCCCCGAATTTTTTTTTACATTTTTCCCCTCTCCCCTCCCCGAACCCGAAAAATTCCCCGAATCCCCGCCCCGGGGCGGAGTGGGGCGGGTGAAATGTCCATCCCTAGACGGAATAAGTAACATATTAGATAATTTTTCATTTGATATTATAATATTTATTTAAAATTTAAATTTAAATTATCTTGATAAATTTTTAGATTAGTTGAAAATTTGAAAAATATACATACATACATACATATACATACATACATACATACATACATACATACATACATATATACATACATACATATACGAATTTACGTACACACATACATACATGCATACACACATACATATTAACAGACATGGGGACATATATACATGTATATTGATGAGGAACGAGAATAAAAAATTAATATATATGTTATTAATTGGTTTCTATTTATTCAGTGTAAAGATAAATAATGTATCTATCTATATGTTTTATATGTGGGGCTAGGAGTATATTAATTAAGTAGTTTATTTATAATAAAGCCCAATTGTTAATGGACCTTAGTCCGTTAAGTTATTTTATTAGGGTTTCTAATCCCTATATAAGCATTGTAATCCCCACATTATTACTGAAGCTTTGATTATACACTTTTTCTTGGGAATAATATTAATTATTTATTCTTGGGATTCGTATAATTCATTGCTTTTCGATAACTATTTGTTTTATTCTTGTTTTCAATTCCTGTCCTGCATCATATATACATACATGCACACATACACACACACACATACGCAAATAGACATTCACACATACATACATAAACACACACATATACATAAATACATACATACATGCATACATGCATACATAAAATGTATATACTTATAAATGAGTATAATCTTACATACATGATCAGTTTTATATTTTACAAATATAATGATAGGCACTACGTTAAAATCACGTGAGTTCACATGTGCTCATGTTATACATGGACAATATGCAAACACAAAATTCAATTTGAATAATTCATTTTGAGCGATTAGAAACTAAATTTATATTTTAGCAATTAAAAAAGGGTTTAAGGATCCTATGTATGTACTATGTGTGATATAAAGTATTTTTTGTATGAATACAAGGAGAGTATTTTTGTAAAAGAAATATTTGTAAATATTATTACAATTATGCACATAATTTACATTACGTACTCATATAAACTCTCATAAGTACATACTTCCTGGCATTTTTTTATTCAAAATAATTAAGTATAGATATTTATCCAAATTTATAAAATCTAATTAAATTAAAAAATATCTGGTTAATAAAAACGCTATCCAATATTATAAAATTACTATACAAACATAAGATAAATTAAAATATTATTCTTAACCTTATTTCTAATTACAAAAATATTTCAATATTTATACAGTATTTATGAGAAATTATTGATGTTTATGTACAGGCCCGTGCCTCGCACGGGCTTTTAGGCTAGTTTACTATTAGTTTATGAACTTAAGCTTAGTGATATTCATCCTGATGTCTATTTTCCTACTGATGTTAGAAACCACAGTGTCATATTAGTTTATCGACCAATGTTAATTTAATTGTTGATGGCAATGTAGCCCATGTCTATAAGCTTTCCATACACAATATAGCATCTATGGTAGTACAAATGAAGGAGCAATTATTGGCTGGTAAATACAGAAAAATTTTCATCTAGCTGACAAATAATTCAATGATGCTGGACATGAATATCACCTTATAATGCTTATGCATAGAGGTCGAATGCAGAACACTTAGAAATTCGTTTACTGCACGCACCCACCTGTAATACCAGAAGGAAGTGACAACATGTACATGAAATAGGAAATGTTGAAAATTGATAGCAAATCAAGTAAATACTTAAGAAGCATCGGAATTTTGATAGTTTTACTGCAACAGAAAATGAATGTTAATCTTACATTCACCTAATTCTTATAGAACTCAAATGTATGGTAATAGGAGATAATTAAGTAGGACAATTGCTAGCATAATTTAAGATTGAGGTATAATATGGTTTAGAGGTAATAAGTGAGTAGATATATTCCTTACCATAAGCTAGGTGCTGTTATGCCCTCAAAAAACCCAAGATGTCCACCATGTTTTGTTGTTGCAAGAACAATGTTTTTATTTGCTCTGTGAAGAAAGAGGAGTATAAGCTTGGTGCCTAAATTGATTGAAGAAAATGGAGATTGAGGAAACGAAAATTAAATCAATCACACACAAAATAAAACATCCTAACCTGCACTCGTGCCATGGGATTGCTTCAGCCGTACAAACAGGATCGTCCAAAGAACTTATAGATAGTAGTGGGACCGACACATCTCTTGTATAAGCAGCAGAACTACACCACCTGTAGAATGTGTCTGCAGTCTGTGGGAAGAAATTTGTCTTCAAAAGTTATCTCACAAGGTTGAATGTAGTGTTTGATCAAGTCAGTTATTAGAGAAACGAGGGTTTTACCTCAAAATTTTCCATGGTACAAGTCACAGCTTTGTCAAACTCTGGCATATGACGGGACTGTATAAGCGCAATGTAGTAAGCAAAGGAAAATGTTAGCAAATACAGAGGTAAATTTTTCCATACCAAAATTGTTGTGCCTTCATCCTATTGATGCTAGAAAAGAGTACCAGGTTCTTAAATGTTCTTATTTTTTTAACAAGTGGTTCTTAAATCTTAGTTAGCTGGCGTAAATGAATAACAAACCTATACTCTTCACATATGTGAATTACTACATGCATGTGTCCTTGACATTTGATATATGGCCATTAGTTGAAATTTATTAATAGCATGTTTATAGTTCATAAAGTAGTTACTAGATTAGTTGGAAACATTATTTGACCTAGTATCTTGTTTAAAATTAACACAAGTCCAGTTTAATCAGTTCTACAAAAGAAGCCAACCTTCATAATACCTTCCCAGTCAGCAAGGCGCATGAAGTGTGTTTGATTTCTGCAATGGGAATCCATTAGTAACACTAATTAAGGATATGTTTATTACTAAACATACTCACAGTGAGTACCTAAAAATATAAAATAAAGAATAAAACTGCATTTTCTGCATCCTATCTAAATACTAGTTCAAAGGTACTGAGACATACGATTTTGCATATCTCTTAAGGCCCATGGTAAGAAGAATGCCATACAGATTCTGTATGAGTTTCCGAGCTATGTATCTTGAACCAATCTGAGTCAGATGATAGCAGATTAGTAACAGTGGGAATATTAAATTCGAATATTTAGCTTCAAAACATACCCGAAAAATTACAAAATGCTTAGTAGTGAACCTTCCAGCTAGACATGGTCATGATACATAAAATGTTGGACATGTAAATATTTTCATGATTACAAACTGACTCAAATTGCAGTCTTCTAACAACAATGAGAATTATATCTAAAAAAGAGTAACTAATTGTGTCAAGTGCCATATGGTACGTGTCCATCACTATGAACTTATGGGTAATTTAGAAGTCGATATTTTCAATGATTTTGGAGTTGGCACAATCCTAATACTGTGGTTAGAGTAGTAAAACAAATTCGGCGCATGCATCAATTGCACCCTTTCCCCTCATTCTATCCAGAAAATGAGTTTACCAAAGGCTCGCCATTTTTTCCTTCACCAGAGACTGAAAACAGAGAGAACGTTGTACAAAAATGAAGTAAAGAAATGTGTGACCTACACAACCTTTGATATTCAGATCTCCCTGTTAAACTCATCCAGTCATATCCCAACTAATCATTTTCTTTGTTTATAAACTGTCTGTACAATTCTCCAGTGTGTTACTGGTCTCCCCCCTCCATTTTCTAATATCTTCCTCATGATAGTACAATTCTCTCAAATTTGCTTTTACAACCAACCTCAGACATGATGATAGTCGAACTATCTTAAACAATGTTATCACTTTCTTGTAAGTTGTACTTACCTCTCCAATCTCGTCAATAACCATTGATTTTCATGTTGTTTCGTGGTTGAAAAAAGCAACCAATAGTATAGGTACTCTTATATCAAGAGAATATTTCACAAATTACATGTATAGATTTGCTGCACATTCTGCTACCAAGAGTTATACTTGTTAGTTGTTACTATGCTAAATGTTGACAATATTAAGCCTTCTGATTTTCAGAATTGTCATACATCAAAGTTGCACATGGAAATAATTCGAAACTTTAGGCTAAAATTAACTGTAAAATTGTTAATTTCCACATTTGACGAAGTGTATGCAAGTAAGCCCCACACCTTAAAATTAATCAAGCAACATATAATATTTGTT
This sequence comes from Anethum foeniculum, assembly GCA_003724115.2. Taxonomy (NCBI): domain Eukaryota; kingdom Viridiplantae; phylum Streptophyta; class Magnoliopsida; order Apiales; family Apiaceae; genus Anethum; species Anethum foeniculum. The sequence goes on along the minus strand of PHNY01273779.1, from coordinate 10,535 downwards.
ATTTAAACACCTACCAGAAGGTCCCAAGGAGAGCAGATAGCAGCAGCACCAGCAAGAGGAACAGTTTCGCCATTTTCTCCAAGATACTTTACCTATTGCCAACAATTGAGACAGATGAACAAAATAACTAGATTAGATATTGGTATCTAGCAGGGACCAACAGAGATAGACTACACATGTAATCACATTATATGAGGACCTAGAACTAGCATAAGTAGACATGACCTAAAACAACCCTTAAAGTAGAAGAACAGTGGAGAATTAGAGAGATTGTACTTTATGCAGGTACTCTCAAGTAATGTCAATACTGAAGCTTACGAAGTGGAGCTTCGACATGCCTAGAGTAGGGATTTCATCCCAAGAACAGCACCATGCTATTCAAATGCAAAAGCCTGATTACTTTAATAAACCCAGCATTCTCAAGAGCAATCTAGTGAATTAATGGTTTATGTTAAACAAAAATAAGAACGTATCCCCCGCCCAAAAGTTCCTGCTTTGCTAATACTCTTTATAAATTAGTGCTTATTTTATGAATAACCTTATCGTCATCACACTTGATTTCACAAACAGCTGCTTGTGATCTTCTATTGTTGGCATCTATCAGCCACATGTACTATTCGGTGAATCATATTTGCCTAATTTTCTCAAATTTATCGTATATATTTTTTAAAACATTAATATATGGTATGCTAGTTGCTAAGTACAATCACGACTGCATATATACAACAAAATTAATTTTATATTAGATAAGACCATATACATGAATGAAGATCAAAATTGCTACCAAAATGTTGGCACCAATACTAGTCCCCACAGCAAATAATGGAGCCTTGGGATATTTGTGATGGAGATGGTCGATAACATCTCCTACATCTGTTGTCCATCCAGAATTGTAAGCACGATCTGACTGCACATAATTTAAGATAACAATTTCAATTTAAACATAGATTTAAGAAACCCAAAAACGTAATCTACTAAAAAAGCTCTTCCGTGAAAGCCAAATTCATCGTCCATGTTAAAGAATATTATCTTAGTTTACCCCAAATTCTTCTGCTGCAGTGATCCAAATGGTCCAAATTTGGATCACTCACTGATACAAATCTTATTCAGTGATTTAGTTATTTGTATATTTTAGTTTATTGATTCGAAATTGATTTTGTTACTTTTTCAATTACTTAATTAATTATATGTAATTAACAATACTTAATTAATAATAGTTAATTACTTAATGTGTTTTTCTTTAATTAAAAATTCAATTTTAATATTTTTTTTACATATATTAAACAATTATATTTTTAATTTATTTACTTTATTAAATGTAATATAAATAGCTAATAATGATTATAAATTAAATTTAAAATTAAATACTTTAATATAATATGTAAAAAGTAAGTTGGATCATTACTAGAGTTCGTCAGAAATTTGGATCAGTTGATGATCCAAATTTGAATTTTTGGATCACAACTGCTGGAGATGGCCTTAGAATATTATAATGTCAAGGACATTGTGGATGAAACTTTCCACATAAATGTAACAGAAGAAAGTATCCACAACAGTGTACTATCATGCAAGTATTATAGTGTACAGGGAACAATATTGCCAACTTTTAAGTGGTTCTCAAAGTTCATCTGCGATGCAAAAGAGGGACCATGTAAAGGTTGTTTTTGAATATGCATTTTTCCCAGAGGTCCTCACTGGATCTACTGGGGAGCAGAAGAAAGATTTGCCCAAACTTCCGAAGCAAGAACGTCGATTCTAAAGGCATTTATTGGGGAGCAAAGAAAAGATTTGCCCAAACTTCACAAAACAAGAACGTCGACTCTTTTAGACTCAAGAATTATGACGTTTGTGATTGGGGATTCGTAAGACTAAGATACTGGAAACACTTGCACTAAAAGTTATTGCAAAACCAAACAACATGTCAATGCTTGAACAGCCTGATCCCGACAATCTTTACATATTAAGCCAATATAGTATTACCCTTAAATACTCTCTAGATGCAGCCATCATAAGATATTATGATCTAGAAATAGTCATCATAATGTCAAGGTTTCTTTCTTTAAGCTGATTTTTTAATAGTTTGGGAGGTTGTTGATAGTAGCTGTGCCCAGTAAATATCATGCTACATTGTGTGTCTTGTTGAAAACCAAAATGTCTGTATGTTTTCAGCCAAGTATACCATTCAAAATGGTTAAACATCACGTAAATTAGTAAGCGACTCCTGTAAGTTTTAATCTTCACTCTCTCAAGTTCATGAATCTTAATGCTTAAGTAGATAAAAGGCACTCACAGTGAATGGAACACCAGCCATTCCCCGGTGATTGCAGACCACAACATTCCATCCTCGCATAGCTGTACTATGGACTAGATGTCTTATATACTGCAACATGATTTGCAGTAGTGATCAGTAAATGAGCCTCTCTGGCTGCATAACATCTACTTCATTAAAAGATAAAGAGGAACTTGAAATACAGATAAGCCAAGGACTAAATCAGTGCAGTGACCACCTTAAAAGCCAGTGGACACTACACAATAGTGTTACATTCAATAGATTTAGATGAGTACTGTTCTCGAACACTTCAATAAATCCATTTAGCATCATTAGTTCATAATTTTAACACTATTTATTTGCGGGTCTAATAGTTTCAATTTTATAACTTACAGCAGCATTGGAGTCGCTTGTCAAGCCTGGAATAATTACTACAATGGGAGTTGTATCTTTCTCCCAAATTAAGTCATTCTTGTTTTCAGAAGGTACAACTGCCATAAGCCAAATAACATAAGAATGCATATAAAAATTGACAGGATAAATGAACTTTAATTTGTTCGATGGAATGACAATACAATTTACCATCACAACAATTACGAGAAAATTCAATCAAATGGATACAGACACTTAAAACATTATTGTATAATTTATTGAGTGAAATATATAACTACACATGCAGAATGTGAATTATACTGCAAAATGCTTGTTAATGACGTGCAATGTTATAACTTATAGATTACCATCGGAGCTTATTAGCCAATCCAAAGCAAAAGTCCCACCATCAGAAGAAAGGAAGATTTCTCTGTAATGAAAAGAAATAGAAAAGTAGTACCATGTGATAATATGTGTAGCAGACGTCGATGCAGAAGATAATACCTTTTGTAGCTAAATTTGGGAGGCTTAGCCACAAACTCCAGAAGCATAGTCTGCAAGTGTGGACTTGAAAGCCAAGGGGTTGCACAGTATCTAACCAATTATTGTAGAAGTGAAAAGAACATCAGAATGAGCTTATGCATGCAATATACAGTATATATATTTATCTGAAACAGGGGCAATTCCTCTTTCTTAATTAGGCATCACCACCTATTCTCAGAGATAAACATTATTAATTTTATTTTAAACATCTACATTACAGTTAGAGCCAAATAAATCAATACACATATATGTGTGAAATAATAAATGCTTTTGTAAAAATATATGGAGTTTGATTAAAGTAATTACATAAGGTAAGATACATATATAAAACTCGCGAAACAATATTCAACATGATGAAAAAGAATGTGCAACACTCAACACTCACTACAAGAAACCGGGTCAAAATCAACCACAAAATGGGTCAATTATAGCATAAAAACGGTCGGTTTACGATATATTGAAATGTAGACGTAGTACATACCTGCCATGAAGAATGCTACACTTGGATACAACATTTCGATAAACATGGGACGCTGGATTATAGGTGAGAGTGACGGCAGAACCACCATGGAAAAAATCTTCAAATAAATGAAACTCCAAAACGTAGTACAAAGTTGTAGTAAAAATACATGCACATCCTATAATCAAGTGAGTTATGGGTATCATAGTGGCCACCTTGAGAAGGAGCTTATAATACTGAATTGAACCTGTTGATGATAGATCAGTTGATTCCAGGCAATCCATTCATGTAAATTTGGATGTGAATAACAATACACACGAGTGAGATCAATATGATCGGCAAGTTACAGGATATTCGGATTAATATGTTTGAAATAAAGTTTACTGTCCTGTTCCACCAGAATTTCCTTAGCTCCCTCGAAATATCTAGGATTCCAACATTTTAATGGTGTGCGAGTTTTTCTTTTACTAGGTAAACACGCTCACACACCCTTTGAACCCTCCACATCCCATAAACAGAGTGAGTTGTTTAACCATTTATATAAAGAAGTTTTTCAGAGGAGTATACACCTTTTTGCCTAATCCTAATAAAGTTACTTGCACCATTTTGCCGGCCAATAATAATAATTGGATTTTTGGAGGATAAATTGAATAATTATCAGAGTTTTTCAAAATTACTTAGAATACAAAATGGGCAATCATTAAGAATTTAATCTACAAACTTTTTACAATTATGTAAAATTTAGTTCAATTGGTATGTGAGCTAAAGATATAAGTTGATTTCTAAATGCATGTAAAGCACTCACACATAAAACAATGCATTCATCAATATATGCATAACTGGAACTCTTCTTATAAGAGAAACACACTAACTATTAGTACAATAACTCATAGAAAGTGTATACTCATTCTGTCCAGTTATATTAATTACATATTAATTACTAGCTAATTGCTAGGTAAAGTTCTGAAAAGCTTAGCATAAATAGGCCTGCATGCATCATGTTAGCCAAGTGCCCAGAAGACAACACAAGAAATGAGTCAAAAAACACTAATTAGATCGCTTATGAATGATTATGAGTCAATAACCACGATTTTTTCAAATTTTAGCATAAAAGTAAAGTTTAGCTTATTGCAACCTTTTTTCATGCATGAATCATTTCTTTAAAATATATCCTAAACGCAGTATTAATTGTTTACATCACACACTACTACACTCCACAAGTCATTTTTCGCCACCTCCGTAACAGACAATTAAACTGATGGACAGAAAATTATTTTTTCAAGTAAGAAGACAACAGCCGGAGCTTATAATTCCGGCAAAACCAACTCCAAATGATCGGAAACCATTGTCCGATTTAGACGACAGAGATGGTCTTCGATACAAACTATCAGGCGTTCAAATATACGGTCAAAATCCTTGCATGGAAAATGATGATCCTGTAAAAGTTATCAGAGAGGCTTTAGCTAAAACTCTTGTTTTTTATTATCCATTTGCTGGCCGGCTGAGGGAAGGACCTGACCGGAAACTGACGGTGGACTGTACTGGAGAAGGGGTGGTGCTTGTGGCGGCAGAAGCCGATGTTAGGGTTGAAGAGTTTCCTCTTAATCCTCCTTTCCCTTGCATGGATCAGCTGCTTTATGATCATGATCATCTGCATGGCTCTCAAATAATTGTTAATAGTCCTTTGATGTTTATACAGGTACATACCTTTACTTATTTACTCCAGGCAAATCATATACTTGTAGTGCCAATGTTCCTACCTTGTAGTAGAATAAAAACAATTTTAGATCACAAGTTCTACAAAAACAGAGTCCGGTGTTGGGATCACGATTCAAAAACAGTTGGGACTAAAGTTTTTTATCATTATTTTTTGGATGTAGCCTGAACTTAAAAAAAATTCTACCAATTATTAACCAAAACTCTTGACTCGAAAAAATTCTCTAGTACTGAATTTTAAAGTTTTGTCGGAATTCAGTCTAAGAGCAACTCCAAGAGGGGTGCCAAATCTTATGTGGCATGGCACTCTTGGGTGCCAACCTATTGGAGTGTCAAGGGTGCTTCAAAGGTGTCAAGAGAAGTGACCAACTTTTGGCACTCTCTTGGCACCCCCTCAAAATGGCTAAACTACAATTCTTACATGAGATGTATATATAACTCTTACCTCTTCCATCATGTCTAATTATCAATCTTTTAAAAAACAAGTATTTAAGTTTATGTCATGGGGGACCATTCAAGCACCTTAAGAGGGTGCTAGCTATTGGAGTTAAAAGTTGTCTACTTTGACATGGATGAGAGATAAATTAAAATATTAATTTTTTAGATGAGTTGGCAATGTTTGGCACCCCCCTAGGTGCCTCTATTGGAGATGCTGTGCCTTCTTTAGACTCGTTACATATTTTGTTTTAAGGGCGTTTAGACTCGTTACATGTTCCTTGTTATATACTTGTATTTTATGTGTTAGTTACTACTACTAGTACTTTACTATTAACAATTTCTGACAAGTGACATATTTCGCCCAAAAAGTAGGTTACGCGTCTAATATGCGGTGGATTCATACTAGCTATAAAATTCACCCACAACATGTGTGATGCATTTGGCATGTCACAATTTTTAACAGCAATGGGCGATCTTGCACGGGGCAGAACTTCCCCATCTATCCTTCCAGTTTGGAAACGAGAGTTACTGAATATTCGAAATCCCCCACGAGCAACATGTACTCATCACGAATTCACTCAACTTGCGACCAACAGTACTAGTAATCCTAATCCTGATTCTGACATGGTATATCGTTCTTTCTTTTTTAATTCAAAGAATGTTTCTGTCCTCCGTAATCTTGTCCCTCCGCACCTCGCCAAATGCTCCACATTTGACTTACTAGCAGCATGTATATGGCGAAATAGAACAATTGCTCTTGCGTTACACCCCCAACAAAAGGTCCGTTTAGTATTCGCAGTTAATGCACGATCAAGGCTGAAATCTAGCATCCTAATTGGATACTATGGGAATGCATTTGTTCTTCCTGGTGTTATATCTACAGTTGATGAGTTGTGCAAAAATCCAATAGCATACGCTTTAGAATTGGTGATGAATGCAAAAGCAAACGTCACAGAGGAATATGTAAGATCGTTTATTGATCTCACAGTCATGAAAGGACGAGCTCCAATATCAACTGAGTGGACTTACATTGTTGATGATTTGACTCAGCTTGGATTATGGGATACAAATTACGGGTGGGGGAAACCAATTTATGGTGGAATGGCTTATTCTGAGGTCGATCCTACGCCCGGAACTGGAAATTATTTTTTGAGAATTAGGAAAAAGGATGGGGATGAAGATGAGATTGTTGCACCAATGTGTCTGCCTACTTGTGCTATGGAGAGATTTGAGAAGGAACTACAAAAATTGTTAATATGTGGTAATTATGGATCTCATGTATCATGTATCAAAATTCTAAGCGCTCTTTAAAATTGGTTTTGCTTACTTTTGCTTGTTCGAATAATAATCCTCGTATAAATATGGTTGTATATTTCGCCTTGATCCAGCTATTAAAATTTGGCATTTCTATAAACATTAATATATAGTCTCCCTATGTTATGATTTGTATATGATATCGATTATTGAAATGTAGAGAGTTGGTTCGAAATATTACACATTTATAATATGTAGTCTCCCTGTGTTTAGTTCAAAATACTACACATTTATAATATGTAGTCTCCCTGTGTTTATGATTCTTCGTATATAATATCGAATATTGAAATGTAGAGATTCGCTTCAAAATACTACACATTTATAATATGCAACCTCGTTGTGGCATGCAGCTCACAAATACCTAAAAAGGAGCATGAACAAAATGAACTGATGAATAACTTACTAACTGACCGTATGAGATCTGGTGTCAAACCCATTAAGTGTTGAAATGCTATAATAAGAACTAGTTTTTTTTTATCCCATACAAGGAACGAGCCGGCTCTAATTGTAGAGATCTGGGACATAGTTTGTATTCTTTCCTGTGGTTTATTGCTTGTAGTGGGTCTATGCTTGCTGATGTTCGGATACTTCAGGGTGAGGATGCTTTTCGCTTATGGCTTGTCTAAGTTGCAACAATGACATATACATGCTTAGCGAGCAATGAGTACAAACAAGCCTTGAGTTCGGATGTTACAGCGGCAAGCAGTAGCCATACAATGTAGAACTGTTAATTCTTTCGGACTTGCTGCTAAACATACAAATCTATATAGGTGTAGACATTTATCACCAATGCACAGTCATAATTACTGATACGATGCCTCCAAACCAGGCAAGTATACAATTATTCCATGAAACAGGTGTAGTACATAACTATAGGAGTTAGTGTCACAAATATAAACTGAGCAAACAAAACTTCACTATATCTCCATTAATGAACACATACACACAATGTTTACATCTTGAAGATGAAGAAGAAAAAGAAATATTTACAGTAATCAGTAAGATACAATATGCTCTGAATATATTCCATGAATCTGTAACTAACTTGGACAGGTTGTCCTTTAACTAACTTGCCACCTCAGCAGTCCACTTGGCACAATTATTTATAGTATCTGTAGCCTCACATTCTATAGCCTCACTTAGTGTAACATCCCCCCTCAAGATAGATATGGAGAAGAGATTCGTAACATCTAACTTACTGAAGGAAAGCCAACCGATGAGATGGTAAAGCATTCGTAAACATATCTGCAGGTTGAGTTGTAGCAGGGATATGTGCAGAAGAAATTAAACCAGATTGAAACTTATCACGAATAAAATGACAATCAATCTCAATGTGTTTTGTTCGTTCATGAAAGACAGGATTTCGAGCTATATGCAAAGCAGAGTTGTTGTCAAAATAAAGAGGAACAAGTGTAATTGTTGGAGATTGGAGAGCCTGTAATGAAGACACTTGTCAGACAACTTCACAACATGAATCGGCCATAACACGATATTCAGATTCCGCAGATGACCCGGAAACGGTTGATTGTTTCTTACATTTCCAAGAAATGAGAGACGAGCCAAGCAACACACAATAACCAGTAAACACGCGACGAGATTCAGCACACCCACCCCAATCAGAGTCATTGTAAGCAGTTAACTGTAAAAGGCAATTTGCATTGAAAAATAGTCCCTGACTAACCGTTCCTTTAATGTACTTGATCATTTTATATGCTGTTTGTAAATGATCGAAACGAGGACACGAAATAAACTGTGACAACACATGAACACTATATGACAGGTCTAGTCTGGTGATGGATAGTAAAGGAGTCGACCCACTAGTCTCCTGTAAGTAGCAGTATCCTTAGCTGACAAATGTGAAGACGTATTATCTAGGAGCTTATGATTTTGCTCAATAGGAACCACAGAAGGTTTAACTCCAGTAATACCAGTATCAGCTAGAATATCTAAGGCATATTTACGTTGATTAAGAAAGATATCATATGTAGAACGAGCAATTTCAAGATCTAAGAAATATTTCATAGGCCCCAAGTCTTTAATTTTGAAATGAGAATGTAAAAAAGCCTTGACTTGGGCAATTAACTTAGAATGAGTTACCAATGATCAAAATATCGTCCACATAGACAATGACCACAACAAATTGAGAACCTTTCTTAAAGGTGAACAAGCTATGATCACAGGCAGCCTGCAAGAAACCAAACTCGAGGAGAGCCTTTTTCAATCTTTTTATTTCAGACACGAGGGGCTTGCTGGAAACTGAACAGTAGTCGAAGAAAGATGCTGAAAATCAGGAGGCAATTTCATATAAATTTCCTCATTTAAAACTCCATGAAGAAACACGTTATTCGCATCCATTTGCTGAATATGGCAATTATATTTAGCAACCAATGCCAACACTACTCGAACAATGGTCATTTTAGCCACTGGAGCATATATTTCAAAATAATCCACTCCTATTGTCTGAGTAAAGCCCTTAGCGACAAGACGAGCTTTATATTTGTCAACCTGACCCTCAACAGTGTATTTAACCTTAAAGAGCCACTTTCAGTCCACTATGTTCTTACCAGGTGACTTAGGAACAATGTCCCAAGTTTGGTTAGCCTCAAAAGCATTTATCTATGAGAGCATGGCATCTGCCTAAGGTTTGTGAGCTACAGCTTGTTTATAAGTATATGGAACATGAATTTTGGTTATATTAGCAAGAAAGGCTTTGTGAGAAGGAGTAAAAACATGGTAAGACATATATTGCTGAAGAGGATGTAGACACACATCAGAAGAAAAAGATGTGTCTGTAGCGGATTGTATAGTAGAGGGTAAACCTGTATAATCCTTGAATTTTGTAGGTATGATTCTATTTCTGACAGGTCGAGAAGACTGACCAGTGTTTGATAGATCCATAATTTAATATATTTTTAATACCTATTTTATGTTTGTTTCCATAATTTTATTATTAAATAAATTGTTTTCTTTTGTTTTGTG
>PHNY01273753.1:723-20258 GCA_003724115.2 Anethum foeniculum | reverse complement strand
TTCACGAACATTGTAATCGAACTTGTTCGCGAACTTTCGAGCCGAACTACGTTATGCTCAAGTTCAGCTCGTTTACAAACCGAACCTTGAAATTTTGTTCATGTTCAACTCGTTTGTAAATTGAACCGAACTCGAGCCGAACTTTTTCCGAACCGGACACCGAACTGTTCGTGAGCATATCGACTCATTTACAGCCCTAGTTGCTGTGGAAGAGTATAAGCTTCTATTCTACCTTTTTTTGATATATTAAAGTTTTAGAGCAAGTGACTAATTAACATATATGAGAGTTCGGTTTAGGAAGAGATTCAGATTCTAATCCTTCCACCTTCATTGATATTGGTAATACTGGTATAATTGTAATTGTCGTTTTTTAATCGTACAAATGAGAAGGAGTGTTGAAGAGAATAATATTCTGTTGGGACCTTCCTACCTTAAGGTTTTAGAACGGCTGGTTACTTAACAAATGCAACATATTATATCCTAAATTTATTGTGTTATGCATATAGTAATGATTTTGATATGCATGGGTCATTTCTATTTACGCGGTAAAAAGTTTAGTTACTTAATAGTTACCACATATTTTCGAAATTTTTGTGTTATATCTATAGTAATATTTTTGATATGCATGCACGAAGGGTCATTTCTACGTGTACAGCGAAAAGTTTAATTTTCGCAATAATATACTGTTAATATAAAATAATAAAGAATTACATTATTTTAAATAATAAAAAATTGAAAGTGGAGATCAACTGAAACTAATGTCATAGGCCATAATATACAGTTAATATAAAATAATAAAGAATTACATTATTTTTAAATAATAAAAAATTGAAAGTGCATCATCAACTAAAACTAATGTCATAGGCCTTATTGCCATTCACTTGAAAAATACCAAAGTGTTTTTCAGATTCATCCCCACTCTTTTCATTTTCATCAAACAAGTCAAATAAAAATGCCTCAACACCAACCCCTGGCCTTTTTGGTGTGCCAACATTATTCACTGCCCTTCTCACAACATTTCCATTATAAGCCAGTGCATTCTCCAGACTTGCAGCTTCACCGCCTGCAGTAGGCCACCCCGTCTCCGTCACGACAACGGGGATCCCCATGAACCCTTCTCGTTCCATCGCGTACACGAATGCATCAACTGTTTCATCGAAAAGATTGTTGTAAACCAGGCCCTGGTCGACTTCGTTATTTTGTGACCGAAATAATGCAGTATCTAGTGAAACATATTGTTGGTTATTTATGTAACTAAAATATGGGTACACATTGACCATTAGTACTGATCCCGTGTCACGTAAAAATTGTAAGAGCGGGTTCATGATAGGTTTGATATTTTCGTCGAATGCACCAGCTGATGGTGGATAAGAATTCGATAAAATTGAAGCTGCATGAGAAGATGAAAGCTTAATTGTTTCGGTAAGGCCAAGGATTTGAAGAGCTTGGTAAAGATTATTGATTGCGGGGAGTATATGGGGAGTGTAAAATGGATCTTTTAGTAAAATCTCGTTTCCAACCGCGAGGTATTTGATTTGATTTGGTTGAATATGTGCTAGTATGTTTGTTTGAAGCCATTCTAATGCGTAGTTGACATCTCCTGCAGCAAGGGAAGTGAGGTTTTCGTTAGGAACTCCGATCATGAGCTCGACTCCAGTGCCTGCAAATGGTGCTAGTGCTTCGGGGTCAGCATTGAATAGTCGAATTCTTGAAATGCCGTTTGCTTTTATGAGGTTGATTACGTCGAAGGGCTGTGGAAGATTGTTTGCAACTCGGCCATAACATAGTCCAATTGGCGCAGCAACTACAAATACAAAAGAATGATACATAATTGTTATGGTATCTAGCATTGGAACACAGTAAAACCAAATAAATTAGTAAGAGTTCGAGTTTCAGTTGAGACATGCATGCATGCGAGCATTTAAATTAAAAACGTAAATAATTCTTAAAAGGAATTAACAGAAGACAACATAAAAGGCCAAAGGGTGTTTGATAAAAACCTGTTGTATGGAGTAGGATGAAGAGATAGACGAAACATATCAGATGCTGCATTTTCATCACTATCTGCAACATTTTCCGAGCAAATACAGAGTGAGACTGTGAGTGGTGAAAAACAAAATTGGGTTTTGCAGGTTGAAGTACACACACATGTATATATATTGTAGAAGAAGATCAGAGCTTTATTTTTAATGGGGATTAGGTTTCGATTTGGTTCAAAATGGTTGTCTTGAGATTTGCTCTGTTGAATTAGCCGTTAAGGCTTTATTACTTTAAAATTATTTGGTCGGTGTAGATGATAAGAAACGGATCTATTTTGCTTCTTACACCAGTAAATCGATCAATATAAAGCACTTGTTTAGTACACTTTAGGCTTTTTGCTCTGCTTTCTATGGTAACAATAAGTAACATGCCTTTCAAATTGATACAGTTTATACAAGAGTTTGCTTCAATATTAAGAATGCGATTCGTGTTGTGAGTAAAATTTTGACCAGCAACATTGGTGCACCCAACCTAAATCTAGCAACTAATGAATGTATAAGTACTTCTTAACACTATATTTAACAAGAAATAAGTAGATTATCAGCCAATAGTTTATGACTGGTTTCCTAGCATTAGAAGCCGTGGAGCTTCTCATAAGACGCAGGGCAAGTTTACGTGGCCCTAGTTGAATCAAATTTTAGGGCCCTAACATACATATACGCTGCACATTTAGCAAATTTATATACAAAGGATTTAAGAATTCGGGGCCCTTGAGTGTTGGGGGCTCTAGGCACAGGTCTTGTCCGCCTATAGCCAAGGTCATCCCTCACATCACGAGTCTGTGGATGTGGATTTTTAGAAGATTGTTTTTGCCATTACAAAAGGTTAGTGCACCACTCACTTGCCTCCCATCTTACAAACTTGGTGTAATCTTACAAACTTATCCAATTGCTACTATCATCATCCAGGTCTTTGAAGTGTTTAAATTAGATTCTTCGCCCTCACAAGTGAGACATCTTTTTCTACGAAATATACACAAGAAAATTGACTATTTTAGTGAGTCTAATCGAGTTTGGTGAATATTATTGATGCTTGCCACGCTTGAATGTGGACATTGCTACTTTTTATTGAGGTCTGGATTGCTTTGATGCTGTGCAAAAGTATCCTAGCATATGGATAAAAGGAAAGAATATAAATTCTGTTTTTCGAGAATAGCAATGCCTGTTTCATTGCTGGTCACCGGTGTTGTCTGAACTTTATCTCATCAATGTAGTTTGGTTATGATCCATGATCATTAAGATAATATGAATGCTCTAATCATTGTCAAAAAATGAACCCTACCCATAATGCAGCATAATCATTGTTTGGAAAAAAATATAACAAAGAATAAAGCTCAAAAATCAGCATTATGCCTTCTGAAAATATGTTATTTTCCACATATCCAACTTTTGCTAATCCCACCATTATGCTAGGGACAAGAGAATGATCAGAGGCTGTTTCATGGGGTCTTGAGATAGTGATGTCCAAAGGAGCCAAAATCATACTTTCTCCACATAAAAAGCAACACAAAATTCCCCTTCTTCTGCAGCAAAGTGAAATGGAGGGAATATTTAGTTGTCTCTTTATTAAAGAAAAATTCCTCTTTTTTGAATTGAAAAACTCGTTTCAGAACCATTGTTTGCTTAATTAAATTCCGCACGCAATATAATGTTCTTCGCTCTTTCACTAATCAACTTCAAACAACAGAGCCTTGGTGTGTACTCAAAGAACAGCTCCTCTTTCAAACATATATACTAGACTAGGTGTCAAATTTTTGTAACTGACTATCGAAAATGTCACAACCAGTGTTTCAAGTTTACTCTCCTCCTTTCCCAAATCAGGTCATGCCAAGGCCTGAAGCTGCACACCACTCCCATGAATCATTTGGGACAGTGTTCGTAGTCCTAGCAGTTATAGTTGTTATATCTGCAATAGCTTGTGTTCTTGGAAGGCTATGCGGCCGACGCCAAGGTCATCCAAAAGGTGCTTATCGTTCAAAAGATAAGGAGGCTAAGCAAAACCACCATTCTCATCCTAAAGAAGGGGATATAGAATTTGGTTTCGACAAGAGATTTTCGAGTTCCAAGGTTGCTGCAAATGAAGACTTTGGACCGCCTAATATGAAATTTGGTTTTGATAAGAGATTTCCAAGTGGTAAAGGACCTACTAATGAAGAACATAGAGGGCCTCAACCATTTCACAATAGTGCACCTAGTGGTGAAGGAGATGTACAATTTGGATTTGATAAGAGATTTCCAAGTGGTAAAGAAGGTACGAACGAAGAAATGAGGGGACCTACAACATTTCACAGTGCCACGACTAGTAGAGGAGGAGGAGGTATAGAATTTGAATTTGGATTTGATAAGCCATTTCCAAGCGGAAAAGGGGCTGCAAATGAAGAAATAAGAGGGCACAAACCAATTCACAATGGGCAATCTAAAAGGGTAACGAGGTTTGCTGGTGATGGGAACTAACAACCGATGTTTCATAGTATTGCATGAGGACCTCCCTCATGTAGCTTTAATACCTATTGGATTTACTTATTTATCAGTTGAACCTCTGTTTCATATAGCTAACATTGTTATGCATGAAAATTTAAATTGTAAGGTAATGGTCTTTTTTTGTTTGTTTTGTAATGTTTTATGGTATACTGATATGGTATAAAGTTTATGAGAACTGCAGAAATCCAGAGCAAGTTAGTTGTCACAACAGATGTGTGTTGAGAATTAGACATCTTTGTATATCTAGTATTTTCTTGACCTGTATTTTCTTGTTCCTTTAGTTTGGACCACTATCAGATGCTTCTGAAAAGAACTAAAATGTTTCAGCCTTGTATGGAATAATTCAGAAATCTTAACATGATCAAGTCAATTTCACAAATTTTAGAATGTAAACAGTGGAACCAAAAATTTTCAAGATGTGAAATACTTCTGTTTGTTAACATCAGGTAGGATCTATAACTTTATCAACCAAATAAGACCCTTGATTTTTATCTAGTTTGTCGAAAATTCATCTGTTCTTTTACTATATGACAATGTATAAATGTTTTCAACTGAAACCCAGTTTGTTGTGATTTTCAAATATCAACTCGTCATTGTATCTGATCACGAGTTTGAACAATAAAAATAGAGTTGAGCTCTCGAAAACTTAATGGACCTCTCACACATATTCTAGCAAAATTTTGTAGACTGAATATGACAGTGAACATTGAACATATATTCATTAGTACAAAGTATTTGTTTCCTCAACATTACTCAAATTTGAACATATCACTACTAAAATTTCAATCAACTTCTAATTTGTAGAACTTTTCTAGCAAGTTCATGAACACATGCTAAGAATAATACCGCGTGCCACGCTAAAGTATCGAATTAACAATATGAAATATATTTGTGTTACATAAATTTTGTAAAATGTTCAACAAACTTCTTAATCAAGATAGAAGAGACTAATATCAAAGAGACACATGGCTGTTACCTGTAAAGGAGGTTAAAAATGTGTCTGTTTTAGTTGTACTAATCTGTAATGTTCAGACAAAATAGTACTTGCTGTCCAAGGCATATCAAGAAAAACAGAGACAGAGGTATCAGATTCTCCTGACAGATTTTCTTCTGAATTCAAGATCACATACCCAGGCTGAGAAAAAGCTCAGCTCTATCTCCTGACCCACTTGTTGTCACACTTGTTCTGTTAGCTGCATTTAGACTTTAACATATGTTTGTTTTCATGCATCACTAAATTGATACATTCATAAAAATTCCACCTGAAAATTTGTCTTAAAATTAAAAAACAATGGGAGCTTTGGAAAGAGTTGTGGAGTTGCTAAGACCTCTTGTTAAGAACGGCGAGTGGGACTACTGTGTGATTTGGAAATTAGGAGACGATCCTTCGAGGTAGTCTACTGTGCTATCTTTACATTTTCTGGGAATTATTTTTGTTAAGTGTTCTCTTAATGCTTTGATTGTGATTGTTTAGCTTTATCAAATGGGTGGATTGCTGTTGTGGTGGTGATGGTGGAGATGGGCATAATAACATAGTGAAAGATGAAAGAAGTGATGATGTGCAGCCACATATATTTCCTATATGCAAAGATATCTATGTTCCTCATCTGGCAAAGACTAAAGCTTGCGAGGCACTTGCCAAGTATCCGGCCTCAATGCCATTGTACTCCGGGTATATATCTTTTTTCTTTCGTAGTTCAATAATCTTGTAAGCCTGCATGTTGATTATTTCTTTCAATTGCAAGACTAATTACGATATGTTGAACTGAGAACAGGATTCATGGAGATGTGGCAATATCAAACACAGAAATGTGGGTTACCAGCAATAGAACTCCCTCAAATCCAGCTAGTCTTCTTTCCCTTTCATGTTCTTGTTCTTTCGGTTTTCATTGTGATCATTTCGAGTAAGAAAAGGAAATGAGTAATTAGTGAAGTTGAAATTTTGTTTCATATATTGGCAGAAACTAGTAGAGACCCAAGTTATAATTCCTGTTGTTGGAGGTCTCATTGAGCTCTTCAGTATGAAGAACGTAAGCACGTAATATTTTTCTAGCTTGAGCTACATTCTGTTGTGGTAGTATTGTACTAATGTTATGAAATAATAATCGTCGTTCTTCATCAATTTCACCAGGTACCCAAAGACCAGAAATTAGTAGAGTACATTACGGCTCACTACAACATCTCCTTGGAACACGAAATCATGACAGAACACTGCGACATGAACAATAACATCAAGAAAAGGTTTCGTGATCCATTTGACTCCAGTGTCATGCCTAAGCTACAAACTGAGGCTCCAAATTTTAGCATTGAAGGATCACCCACCGTTTCAGGCCAGTTACAAGAATACCCATCATTGACATCGTGTCCTACTCATGTCTCGCTTAACAAATCAACTGGGAACCCTTCAAAATATTGGGACTTGAACTCGAAGACCATACTGTCCACGAAAAAAGAGATTAAAACTGATTTAGTGTGCTCCAAACGTGCACATGATCGGACAGATAGGCCAAAGAGCAGGCAGAGGACAGGGACGGAATCATACCAATCAAAAAATGTTTTTATAGAGAGAAATCGAAGGCAGAGAATCAAAGATGGGCTCTTTACTCTACGTGCCTTAGTCCCCAAGATTTCCAAGGTTCTGATATATATTTGTTATTTAAATATCCATTTTACAATGAGAATTTTAACTATGTTTATGAAGTTCCTGACCATGGATTTTATATTTATTAGATGGACAGAGCATCAATACTGGGAGATGCAATTGATTATATTGTGGATTTGCAAAAGATGATTGCATGCTTCAAAACTGAGCTCAAGGAACTCGAAGAAGTAGAATGCAGTAAAAGCAATCCTGTAAAACAGTCTCATGTATGTTCGACGAATTCAAAGGAAAGCCAGGAGACAGAGGTTAGAAGATATATAAAAACCTAAATTTCTATTCTATGAAATACCATCTTTAACTGCATCCCAGTAGCATGCTACATTATATCCCTAAAAAAATTCGGCTCAGGTACAAATGGAAATAATTCGGATTGGCAAAAGGGAGTTCTTGCTTAAATTCATTCACAGTCGAAAGCAAGCTGGATTCTTGAGATTGCTGGAGGCTATACATTCTCTAGGTCTTCAAGTTGTGGACATCAATGTTACAACATGTGAGGGAAAAGTCATGAACATATTCAAGATCGAGGTAAGAAAAACATCTGACAATTGATCGTTTCTCTGAAAAAAATTTGTCAACTAAACTATCATCAGAACCAGTAAACTCCAAGTTGTATATGCTAAAAGAAACATGGACATCTTCATATGCAAGTGCAGGAGGGGGGAACTTATTTGGAATTAAAAATTGCAAAATTAGTACATAATTTGTTACAATTTTTAGATGTATGCCAACAAAGTTTTCAATTTATTTGTTTTTTAAAGGCAAACAGAGAGGATATCGAACCAGATGACTTGAAAGACTTATTGCTTGCAATCTGGACATCGAAATCAGATGTTATGCATGAAGAGAAGAGTCAAAATACAGTGATTCATGAGAAAGTTCAAGTAGGAATGTAATGGAATTAATATTACTATCATTCATAGTTGTAGATGACAAGAAGGTATCTTCATTATTGACGATCTTACTTTCTTTTATATGTAACTATGCGCACAGCTTCTCCCTTTCATGAACTTACTATCGAATCTTATCATACCTGTAGTTTGGACTACAGCAATCTAAACATTACCTAAACTTGGTTAGCGAAAAAGATTTCTCGCGACATGAATCTTATCTATAGGCATTGCCAGTGCACCAACCACATGTTACAGCAAACTGTATAGAACATTAGATGAATTTTACATGTTGAAGTTCGAAAAATCAATCTCTTACAAGCGTTAAGTAACCAACTCTCCCAAAATCTCGAGGGATTAAAAGTAGACCTTAAACGGATCATATAATGTTCAACAACGAGAACAGAGGCATCCACCATCCACAGAGTAGGACATAACTTCAATGTTCAAGAAGATAAATGTAAAAAAAAGGTTGATTTCTTTTGTGATGCTCACTTTTTAAGTCCACTAGTCCCTAGGATCCAGTGTAATAGAAGAGCCAGTTGTTGCACTTGCACAAGTTAGATCAGTTCTGTACCTGAGTGCATGGACCGGTTGGACCACAACCCACAAATTTCGACGATAAATTGGCTAGTGTCATGATTCCCAAGTCAAGTAGTTAACGGTGCAGTTGATCCATGTGAAAATCATAAGATAGGCCTAAGATTAAACACTGCTCGTGAATGCAAGTTATGTAACATAGAAATCTGTTACATTGGTTGTTGAATAGGTCGGAACTCCTAAAGATGAGGATGACAAAGGGACAAAAACCATGTGTTCATGGCGTAAGATGGGAGATTTGGCTAATTAATCATACTTAATGTTATGAATTACTAGAGAAAGTGATCAAAAATTCTACTTTCATTTAACATATAAATCAAAATAATATATATTTCTGACTACGCGTATCAATAAATCACTAACTGTGTTATCATTTACACACCATCTCGACACGTATTAATTAGTCACTTATTGCACATCGCATAATTTCCTGTAAATTATATAAATAACCACACATGATACACTATGTTGGGCGTCCTAAATATGAATATCTTCTTTTAAATATCTCGTATACACATATCAACTAATGGATCCACGTGCATTCATATACAAATATCATCTTTAAAAACGTTCCATAATGACGCATCACCAATAACACTCATTCTGTAACAATTTTTAAAATAGTGCCAAAGAGACAAGACCATAAGAAGCCTATATAAATAGGCATCAATAGCACATGGATAAAATATAGAAGGATCAAGTGGGGGATACACAGCCATCTGAACAGCAGCAGGAGCAGAATCAGTTCAAGTTTTATCATCCGGAGACACTAACTAAAAGCAGGTCCGTACATATCAACCTGCTATTATCACCAAAATAAATTTATCTGCACTATTACTACCACTACTGCACGTATCATTCTTTCTTATTTCTTCAGTCTTGATGAATCTTTCTATTTATGTCATTAACATGCAAGATTCTATACTGTTTGATCATCATTTAAGCACACACATGTAAGAAGCTCATACGTTTTCGAGTTTTGCATTATGAACATCATTTTCTGCAGAAGATATGGAATCAGCTTCATATGAAGACGCCATTGCAGGACTAAAAAAGCTTCTCAGGTACTAAAAATATATGTATCCACTAGGCCACTTGTTGATCTTTTATTAATTTTTTGCTTTGATACTAGATAATTATAGATTTTAAGTTGATGGATTGATTTTTTTAATGTTGTGCCAGTCAAAAGGACCATCTTGGTGATCTTGCCATTGCTAAGATCAAGCAATTAACAGCTGAGTTGGAGGTCACTGACAAGTTTGACCCTGTTGAAAAGATCCAATCCGGGTTTGCACAATTTAAAAAAGAAATCTATGAGTACGTATCCTTAGACTTCTTTTACATTACGTAAACTTACATATTACGAGAAATGCCAGAGGTTCCAAAATATTTACTAAATAGTGCACGGAATCATGATGGCAGTACATCATTTGAGAAATGTTTATATTACTTGTACATACCAACATTCGTTAGATTAAATTCTTATATCAATGCTTCATTTAAAAAGGACTTCATATTTTTTTGTAGCATGGTTGCTAATAAGCTAAAATGTTTTGCAGTCTGATATAAGATTTTTATTTATGCATATTTGCAGAAAGAATCCCGATTTATTTGATGAACTTGCCAAGGGCCAGAGTCCTAAGGTCAGTATTTCTGATGCTTGCTCAACCTTAAATTGTGTATTTGTTATTCAGAAGATTGGCTAAAAGTGAGATAAAAAGCTATAAGCTCTAGTTTATGCTTTGTGGATGACAATTGTTTTTGAAAAAGCTTAAAACCCTACAAATGAGGGTGGTTACTAGTTAATCTACCATGCAAATAATATATTATGCACTTTCATCAGATTCAAGATGCTGTATCTGTTTATCTACTAACTACAGTTCTGTTTCAAATTTTGTTGCAGTTCTTGGTGTTTGCTTGTTCAGATTCTCGAGTTTGCCCATCACATATCCTCAATTTTCAACCAGGGGAGGCCTTCATTGTCCGAAACATCGCTAACATGGTCCCTCCATTTGACAAGGCAGGATAATTTTTCAAATGAACTCTTGGCTAATCTAAAATGTGTTTCAATCAAAAACATCATCTGGATTCTTGTTCTTCTTTTTTAGATAAAAAAATTGCTTACTTGAGAATCTCATTCTGTTTGGCCCTGACAGCACTAAAGTTTGCATCTTTGCCTTCACATTATATTGGAAAAGTTGACCATTTCCTAATTCTTTTTAATCATCGCAACGTCAACTAAACCGGCATCTTAATAGTCTTTAGTATGATAATTACCTTTTGCTTCCTCTTTTATCGAATAAGAAAGTTTAAGTACAGTTGCTTTTCCTATCTGTTGCAGACAAAATATTCAGGAGCTGGGGCAGCCATTGAATATGCAGTATTGCACTTGAAGGTAGAGATGATGATTATCTTTGTCACAACAATAATATAAGTGGTATAGTTGGTGGTTCTTTAATAAAGTTTTTTGGGTGGTGGTGAATCAAATAAACCTTTTATGGGAGATGCCACAATGTCGGTGAAATAGTCCCCACATATTCCTTCCACATTATTGACATGCATTTTTGAACAAATACCCTTAATTAGAAATCAGATATATGGCTTAAATCCCTAGCATTGTAGCCCAGTGGATACCTCTTACCCGTCTCATACTTACTAGAATCTGAGGGTACGAAACTCAGACAGGAGTGCGGAAGTGTTTAAATTTCTGTAAATGATACCTACTTATAAAATCGAATACGATTTCAGTTTATCTTTTCGAAACCAAAGAAGTACAAAGCTTAAAGTCAATGTATAAGCTAATGTAAAGTAATCTTTAGTGTTATTCTTCAAATCTGGAGGCTGGTTTCCGATTAATTGGACTAGCAAGAGCAAGAGCTAAAAGTATCAGTACAGTGTATTTGGGATCAGATTATCCATTTGTTATTAGTAAATTGAAAGTAGTATTGTTTTTCAAATAATTTGGAGCACAAAAGCACTTTGTAAAAGATAATGTATTCCAGGTGGAGAATATTTTAGTCATTGGACATAGCTGTTGTGGAGGGATAAAGGGCCTCATGTCTTGCTCTGATGATGACACCACAGCTAGGTGAGTCTTCTTGCTGACTACTTCATCTAGCATTAACAATGTATATATCACCTGGCTTTGTTTTAGCAACAATACAAATAATTTTATATGCTAGTAGAGAATGATTAAAAATTTAAATACTACCAGACAAACATACCGCGGTATATCCCTACTCGGAAGAAGGAAATGAGAATGATTAGATGTCTTCACCCATTCCAGAAACACTGGTTTCGTGAATAACTCCGACTACTGTCAAAAACTTGATTTTTCAGATGTTTCAGAAATTTCAAAAGAAATACTGAAACGTAAATTGCTAAGCAAATATTTTTCTGCTGAGTAGTAATAATTATGATAACCCAACAACTGAATTATATGCAGAATTTTCTTTTCTAATATAACGGATCCTAATATGCCTATGATATTATCTCCATCCATCTGACATGTTGCTACATCTATGCTTACTTGGTCAGTTATTCTTAAGTAAAAGTCACATAAACTTTGGCACTAATAATTTCATTTTTTCTTTGACTGTCAGTGATTTTATTGAAAATTGGGTGAAAATTGGTGCACCGGCTAAGGCCAAGGTGAAAGCAGAAAGCAAGCATTTGGACATCACAGAACAGTGCACAAGCTTGGAGAAGGTAATTTTACGCTAATTCTACAAAATGCAGCTTATTTAAGTAAACTGAGAGACATGTGGTGAAAACAAGGAATTTTAAACTAACAAGAGCATTATAATTTATGAATGATCTTGTTTTTCATCTGATTTTTATTACATTGTTGATGCAAATGTGGTGGTCTGACTGCAGGAGGCTGTGAATGTATCATTGGGAAACCTGTTAACATATCCTTTTGTTAGAGATGCTGTAACCAAGAAAACTGTCTCTGTGAAAGGAGGGCACTATGATTTCGTCAAGGGATCTTTTGAGCTATGGAGTCTAGATTTTGGCCTTTCACCCCCTTTAATTGTTTAATAACCTACATATTTGTGTTTGAATCCTTGTGTTTGTATAACTCCTTCTTGCTTTGCTAGTTGTACATGTCCATGCCGATTACTACAGAATAAGGTCTTTTTGCTTGTATCAGACTTGTGATACATATGCTTGTCATGTATTACGTGATTCCAGTGGTTTTAAGTCTTTGTGATTTACACGTTAAATAGATCATGTGTACTGCTGCGAATGTGGTGAGTGATCAAGTAGTATATGTACTAAAACGTACCGTAAGTCATAGTAACACAAAAGTTTGAAAACTGAAAAGCAATTACCACTGTTATGTTCTTAATTTCGACAAAGCAGAATCCATTAATACACAAGAAATTTACTCTAACAGCTGAAGAAATTCTTTTTTTTTAAAGAACTACTATATATTTTATTTGTTCACCAGATAGGAGTTGTGCCAAGTCATTATCTATACCTCAATTCCGCAGTACAACACTCTGACAAATTCCCATTGCAAGCAATCTTTATTGAAGTGTACATATAGAACATGCTGAAATAGGTAGTTTATTTCTCTTATGGAATTGGAGCTATAACTACCTTTCCGGTGGCTCTATTTGTTTCAATATAGGAGAAGGCTTCAACAACCTTGTCGAACGGAAATGGCCCCTTAGAGTCGACCACTGGCTTCACTTTCCCACTCTCAAGATAGGGATTCAGTTTTGTTAAAACTGACCCTTTAGAAGTGACAACAAATCTAAAACCAGGTGTTGGGACTGCACCAGTCAGAGCCACCACAGTACCTCCTTCCTTTAAAACCTTTAATGACTTATCACCTTGCCCTGTTCATTTCATCGGGTTAATAGAATGTCATATCTAAAAGTGTATAAGAGTTGTATAACGACATAGAGTATTCTGCAGATTGAATTACAATGAAAAGAAATATTAGCATGATTTTCACTTTTAAGTTGTCAAGGTACCTCACAGAACATAAGATAGGGTCATTGACATATATCTAGCGGAACGTTTATTTTCATGTTTTTATGGGAAAGTAAATGCAACTACATAGCTAAATAAAAACAATCTTACCAATTGCATCATAGACTACATCAAATTTCTCATCAAGCTCTTCATAATTCTCCTTAGTGTAGTCAATTGCCAAATCAGCACCTAAACTTTTTAGCAACTCCAGCTTGCTTGTGCTAGATGTAGCTGCAACTCTTGAAGCACCGAACACTTGTTTAGCAACCTGCATAACATTAGCAAATCTGATTGACGCGTGTAACTAAAAACTTAGACAATGTTCTTTAAAATTGAAATATTATTTCGTTTCAAGCAAGAAATTAACCGGAATGTAGATACCTGAATCACGAGTGATCCAACTCCACCTGATCCATTAAGAACAAGAATAGATTTTCCGGCTGAAAATGCAGACCTTTCAAGACCTTCATGAGCAGTCTCAATTGCTAATGGTAGACTGGCAGCCTCGACAAAAGACAGATTTTTCGGTTTTAAGGCCAACAGTTTCTCCTCAACAGCAGTATATTCCGCCAATGAGCCAGATTGTTTAGGCCCTTCTAGTGCAAATTCGCTTATGTTTCCGTAAACTTCATCCCCTTCCTTTAGACTACTAACTTGGCTACCAACCTTTACTACCACACCAGCAACATCATACCCTGGCACCGTCTACAAAAAAATCAACCCTTTTCATATGCATAACTAACAATTATCGAAATGTACTAAAGAAATGTAGCATATAAGTAGTTCGAGCAAGATTAACTGATATAAAGTTATAAACCACCTTAAAGATGATAAATAAATTAAGTTCAATCAAAATGTCAAGCCACTAATTAATATATTTATAAAATGAGACCACTATTACTTCCGCAGCATGGTATGCTGCAACAAACGTTTGCTCATGACCATCTCGCAAAACAATAATATTAAAAATCTACAATGATATTAAATAATTAGTAACAAATACTAAACTTGATGAAAGCTTGTTAAGGCCTTAAGGGAAGTGTGTGCACATCGAAACATTTTCTTGGACATGCTACAAATTAATCCTAGTAACATTTATCCGTAAATAGTAAATTTTCGATAATTTAAGTTACCGGAAGAGGAGAATCAGTGGCCTTAAATTTTCCAAGTCTCCTTTTAAAATCCACAGGGTTTAAAGCAGCTGCAGCAACCTTGATCAAGACCTGATCCTCCTTAACTTCAGGCACCGAAACACTCGTATCGAATTTCAAGACCTCAACACCACCATACTCATCATACATCCATGCCTTCATCACAGAAGGAATGGTAGTAGAAGTTGCAGTCTCAGTAGCTGCCTGTGAGCTAGCTGAAATTTTTGGCAACATTTTATAACAAGGTGACAATTTAGTACTTAAAGCATTATTTTTCGGGTTTTTCGATCTCGTAAATTTGCATGTAGATAACAAAAATGGGGATTGAAATGGAGAAAAATTTTCAAGATTTTTGAGGTGTAGAGGTGTGGAGCTGAGGAGTGTAGTCTCCATGATTTGCAACTGTTTTTTCTTGTTTGTGACAAGTTTATCTCTTTGTTTCAAATATATGGTTATTGTGGCACCAGGCTTGGGCTGGTTCTTGGTGAATAGTTGACAGGCCCAGTTGTTTTTTAATGGGCCTGATGAAAATGAAGTCAACCCGGTTCAAGAACTTGTATGTATGGCTAAAAATCCTAACAGCAAGAGTTGACCAGTTTTTTATGAAACTGTAGAACAATTGGATAATTTTGACCAGTACCCGGATCTTGATTTTGTTTTTCTTCAGTGTTTTTACTCAGGTTAGTAATCTTGCAAATTTTGAGTTTTGGTTTATATTTTTTAATTTTGATTGTGTTTGTGTTTATATTTGTGTGTATCATATGTTTTTGCTTCTTATGTATGTATGTGAATGGATATGAGATTGTTGTTAGGTTCTATTATCAAGAGATGAATGAATAGTTGTAGCCTTATAGAAAGTGCTTTCTTGTAGAAATTTAGAATTTGGCATATACACACAGGGGGAATTTACTTTCTCAGCTTATTTGTTGAAACTAAAATGGTAGTTCAAGAATCACTTCTTCAAGGAAAAGAAAGGTCTAGTTTTATTGGGAAGTTAGTTAATGATATGTTTCGACATAGCTTGTAACAGGACTTTAGTTGCATATTGTTGGGTGGGAGATAAGGATGGAGAATGGAGATGGTAAGAGTTGGAAGATTGTTGAAGTTTAGACCTTTTATGATAGTCGATGATAGGATATGAGTGATAGATATGAATGAGCATTCATTAATAACCGGTAGGAGTGAGGTCTAGTTTAAACTTGTGGAGTAGTCGAGTAGAGCGAGGATGGAACGTAGGAATCAATGAAATATCAACAGAAGTACATGATAGTGTTTTTGTTCCAATTCTATCTCAACCCATACCTTTGCTTTTCAACCAAGTTGAACATTATATCCTTTGTAGCTTTAAAATCCGTAAAGCTTAACCTGTGTATGTCTTGAATCTATTTTATTGGAAAAACCTTTGTTGGGTGCTACTTCGGAATTTGCGTTGGATATGTTGGTCCTTTAATATTTTTCTGTAATGTAAACATGATTTTTAGAGGGTGCTTTACTATGGCTGAACAAAAGAAGAAGCAACCAGTTTTCATTAAGGTGGAACAACTTCGACCTGCGACCAATGGGCTTAATCTCACCGTAAAGATTGTTAGCTCTAAAATAATAATGCAGCGAGGTCAGGCACGCCCAATGCGTCTTGCTGAATGCTTGGTAGGAGATGAGACGGGAATGGTTATCTTCACAGCCAGAAATGATCAAGGTATCTCTTTTTCCTCATCTAGTATATAATATGATTGCGAAATGCTGTTGTTTAGCCTTTATGTTGGACATTTTTGCAGAGTAAACTTGCAATTAAATAGGACTAAATAGTCTATAGGATTTAAACACTCTACAGAGAATTGCAAAGTGTGCATTCCTTTGCATTTATGGTTTATACCATTTATGTAAGTTCTAGGTCAGCTTTCCGAATTATGCAAGTAATCAGGGGAATATTGTAAGTGAGTTTCAGCTAAAAAAAATCATCGCCTACACGCAGGTTAGATAAAATCTTCTTCATGAAATCCTGTAAGAAAACACCATTACATCTTGTATGGAAACATCATAAAGACCACAAATTCTTATCAGAATCGCAGTATTATTTCAATTTTCACCTCTATATTTTATTAGTGGAACCTTTATGTATTTTGGGGATGAACATGCAAGAAAAACATCCTTTGTTATTATTTTTAATTTAATTTGTTTCTTTTTGTGGCACAGAGGAAATGGTTGAGTTTCACTTGAATATCAACTAGACTGAGCTCTCTTCTATTGTTTACACTGTTAGGATGTCTTATGTCCAGTGGACTTATTAGAAGAGCATAGGAAACTAACTTATACTAGCCCAAAACTGAGTCTCGCAAAATGTCCGAATGCCCATGGACTTGATGCAATATATGATAACACTACGTAATTCATGCTTGCTCAAACTTTAGTTTTGCTTATATGATATACATTGATGGACTTGATGCAAGATATGAAAAGTTAATTCATAGTTTTGCTCAAATTTAAGTTTTGCCTATATGGTTGTACATTGATGAGAAGTTCTATTTCCAGTGGAGTTGATGAAAGAGGGCACTACCGTGATTCTGCGTAATGCGAAAATTGACATGTTCAAAGGATCGATGAGGCTTGCAGTGGACAAGTGGGGCCGTGTTGAAGTTACTGAGCCATCCAACTTCTCTGTTAAGGAAGATAATAACCTCTCCTTGATTGAGTACGAGCTTTTAAATGCTGTCGAAGAGTAATATTTGAACAGGTTTTAATCCTGTTTAAGAGTATAATCTGGGAAAGGTTTTGCTCTTTCTTGACTTACCTAAGATGCCCATGTATGTACGCCTAAAAGTTTATAGGTTTTTAAAGTTGAGTTCAGTTGAATTGGAAAACTAATGGAATCGTCGATAGATGATATAAGACTAATCTAAAAATCAATGCTTGTTTACACTTTTCCCGTCTGAGTTGGACAGTTTCTGATTGTTCTTTTTATTATAGTTATTGAACTCACACACCAGATTTGCTTCCGAGGAGGTTTAAACCCTCGACCACTTGGTAGAAGCCTAGAAGGCGAGGGGGTACTGCCAAAATACTTAATATTATGGATTTGATGCAATCTAATTGTAGTAGTGTTTCTACGTGGGACTTTACACTGCATCAATATTTTGCTATCTCTGAATGCTTGAGAAAGTTTGCTCTACTAGTGTTCATTACACCTATATTCTGGAACTTAATCTGACGCTGCACTTGATTCGCAACGATTCATTTTGATTTTTATTTTCGAAACAACGTTAGCTTGGCTTTGAATCAATCAAATCCAGTATACTTGAATGCATAGATACAGTGTGCTTCCATATTATACAATCATGGTTAATACTGGACTCATGTCATTTATTTAGAGTGTAGCTGAGCTTGTGTGCTGGGCATTTAGCATATATTTCTGGATCTTGGCTTAATTAAACCTGAAGTCTAGAGTCTAGACCATTTGATCCCCGGTGAACTACGCACTGAAATATCTATTGGCAGTTGGCCTTTTCAGAAACACTACGGTTGTGTTTGGTTGGGGGATTGGAATGGAATGGAATTGAATTGATGAAATTAAATGAAATAAATGGGAGTTGGAGGGAAGATTTGAAAAAAGTGTTAGATATGCAAAATTGTTATGATAAGAATTATGAAGAAAATGGAGTTAGTGAGGAATGGAGCATTCCATCTAAAATGGGGGTGTTTAACTATAGTTTAGGTGGTTAGGAATGGAATGAGTTAATGAATGAAAATTTTGAACATTTAATCATTTTATACTTAAAATCTCATTACATTCCATTCCATTCACCCCAACAAATATAACATATTCCGTAGAATTTTAGTTAGATGTTAACGTGTTAGAGCAAGTCCAACAATGTCATAAAACGGCGTATAGAATATTTTGAACCCATGATTTGTCATGTCTCAAAATACTAGGATATTTATCACATATTTTATTTCTAAACACTAATTTATTTTCCTCCTTTTTTACAGATCTCCCTCCTTTCATCTTTTCTCTTATCTCCAATTATAATTCAAATTACTATTATTTTGATGATAAGACATAATTTAAGGCATCTTCTTAGACTTAATATAGTAAAATAGTATCCTAAATCACTGACACATTATATTTATCAGGTGTATAAGCCACATCTATCAGATGACTTCTTATGAGCTAGGTTGTTGGTGTAAAATTGTTACAATTACATACAAATATTTAATACAAGAGTAAAGTGCACTGTATGTATGCCTATTTTACGTGTCAGATCACTTGGGATACTATAATTTAAAAACTCTCACTTTGTATACTTGCAGTTCAAATTTTTTTGCGAAGTAGGTACTTTCGTCAAATGGGCCTAATGCCGTCTAATTCTTCAAGGGTATTTCAGTTATTTGAATAAATCACTAACGTTATCTTGTATATACACAGAAATTATCCCTTTTGTTAGGAGTCAACCCTAACTTACACATTCAACTCCAGCCTCTTAATAAAAATCAAACAAATCGTATATGTGTTTCAAAGTCGAATGATAATTGGGAATTACCAAATTGAAAACCCTACAACCCACTTGCCAATTCTGAATTAAGTAGACCTCAAAACTCACGGTACAACCATTAACAAATTTGTTGCCCTCTATCTTCACCCTCAAACTTGTATCGCCAACAAAATTAAAGGATGAAATGGGATAGCATTCGCCTGAAATTAAAGGTTTTTGACTTCGATAAATGGTTGGTAAAT
>PHNY01273736.1:516-32942 GCA_003724115.2 Anethum foeniculum | reverse complement strand
TTATGTAATTATTGATTTTAATATTTTTTAATTTAAAAATTTGAGAAAATTAGAAAAAAGAACTGGACGATTTGAGAGGCGCCACATAAACGCCTCCGTCTTCTCCTTTATATAAGTATATATTGATATATTGATATATTGATATATTGATATTAAAACACTCCGATCTTATAAATACTAAAACATATTTTTAAAATACATTTATAATTATTTTTACTTTACAATTCGTACTTCAAAAATAAGACCAACAAGTGAAGTAATTTTTTTTAAAACTTCAATAATTATATCCCACAATCTTTTCTAAAGTTATTTTTATTTATATATTGTTTGCTTATAGTTGTTCAGGAAAGAAAAACCTAAACTCCCAGGCTGATATTGATGATGTTCCTATATATTTCCCCATTGCGCTTAATGTTTCTTACAAAAAAGTGGAGAGCATTGCGTCACCCCTCTTCCTGCTCCGGACATGACTTCCTAACCTCGCAATTGCAATCCTAGTACTACTCTCTCTCTCTCTCTCTCTCTCTCTCTCTCTCTCTCTCTCGTGTAAGTATATATTTCTTGTGATGTCTATATTGTTTTACAGAGATATATTGTAATTCAGATGCCTCCTTCTATGGATAATTTGTTTCATAAAAGGTTATTACTTTCTATTACCCTTTTGCTTCTACCAACTTATTTGTGCTACCTGTTACCTTTTGAGTAATTAACTACTGATTTTGTGATTTTAATTTTCTTTCTGTTGTAGAGGCTCAATTAGAGAGGAAGCTTTAACTGCATTGATTAAATATCTTAAGAATGACATCAGATTAGGCTTTGCACAAAATAAGTAAGCCCCCCTTTTTTTCTTTTTTCAAATTTTATTTGTTCTGTATATAGAATGTAGTTTGTCGAGATATTTCGAGAACAATTTATGATCATAGGCTAATTCTCGTGATAATATAGAATTAAAACATGTTGGTTCTGAAATTATCTCTTGCAGTTATATAACTATACTAAGTAGGTGCGAAATTTCATTTAAAAAAGGGTCTGCGGCAGAGATCAAATTAGCTGCCCAAGCCATAGGTTTGTACTACTACTAATTTTTACTTGAATTTTATCTATTTTACACTATGCTCGTATGTAGGCTTTTAAATTTTGCAATTTGCAGGATTACTGGCATTAACTGTTGGGCCAGGAGATTGTGCAAATGAAATTTATGACGAGTCACTTTGTCTGCTTCCTCTGGCTCTTAGATCTAAATCTCAACCGATAGCGGTACTTTTTTGTTTGACTCTTCATACATACGATGGCTAGTGACTATATCTTATATTAAATGATTAATGATTGATGATTGCATGACATTATCAATGTTTCTTCTATAGATTTTGGAGTGTTTAGCTATTGTGACTTTTGTCAGAGATAATGATTTTGATGAGACGGAAAGATCGATGCAAATTATATGGGAATACATCAATAAGGTATTGGAACCTATTGTACTCCAGTCAGTACATCTTATGGTCTATCAGAATTGATTTAAGAAATACTCAACCATTGCAGCGTTCATTGTTTATAATGTTTTGATCTAGGAGAAGGTTAATCCGAACCATTCTTTTGCAGTTTGCTTATGTGAAGTAATTGAATTGATGAGCTTTTTTCCCCACAGAAATTTATAGAGAAAGATGCAGCTTCTGTTGTTGCTTCTGCTATATCTGCCTGGTCAGTCCTCGTCGCAAAAATTGATCATTGCAGACTTGATAGCAACTTTTGGAAAGTGTAAGAGCACTTTTATTTTAAATAATTTGCTAATATTAAGCATGCTCTGCAGAGAAGTGAGTATCTATTGTAATAGCTAACTTTAAATTCTACTAATTTTCTTAATTTTGTTATCGAAATTTATGCAGGGTAATCCCTTTCTTTTTGGAACTACTAAAGAGCAAGTACGAGGTTAGTGCCGAATATGCAATCTACCATCCAGTTGTTGTTGAAGCGCTTGCTTTAGTGTCTGAGAAGGGCAGCCAGCATAAGTTCTGTAGTGAGACGGATGATAATTCAGACAAACTAGTACCTGGGGTTGCAGAGATGAAGCATGATGAAAGTGCAGTCGATAATAAATGGAATTTGTCAGAGTTACTTAAGGTACCGGTTTCTTGGTCTCGGTGTATACACCCTATTATTTTGTTGATATCCTATGGTAAATTTATATATCTAGTCATCCAAATCTTGTTTAGGAATATAACTGTAAGCAGACCTCCTTGAAGGTTGGTCGTAATATCTTTAAACTCGCCACATTGTCTGAACAGAAAAAGGTTAGTTATATCAGTTGTAATCTTGTTCTTGTCCTCTTCTGCTATTAATTGCGTCATATTGACTAGTAGTAAATTTTGGTGTACAGATGAGCTATTTGAAGCATTTTCTAGGAGATGGATTTAATAAGCACATTATGGTGGATACCCTCATTTCAATTAAGTGGTGGTCTATATTCTGTTTACATAAATTGCTGAATTTTATATTCTATTTGTTTAAACAGGATAACAATTACCTTCACAATGTCTTCAATTGTAAAATAGAAGAATACAGAGGCCCGACTTTGTACGTGCCCGAAGAAAAGGAGGTACTAGTTTATTTAGTTGTCAGAGTTTCTTCTCAATTCACAAATACACCCACGATGCGTAGTGATTCAATAACTTTTTAGGTCACAGCTGAAATTTACATTCCGGGAGATAGAGATATCCGTAACCGTGAGGTAACTTGAGATTGAAAGAATTCCGATGGTTATTGTTTACGTGCATATTTTTTCTCTGTTCTGTTACATTTGACAAGAGCTTTCTTTGACTGTAATTAACTATAATATTGACATGTTATGTAACAATCTTCTTGCAGAGGCTAATTAATAATTCACGTAATTCTATAATGAGCAAAGGAAAGACTCAGTTTAGGAACAAGCTTCGCATGATAGCGCAGGTATTCTCCCTGCCTGCTTCCCATAATGTGTTTATTGTCATGTTCTTGTAACATGGCTATTCTTTTTTGTTTGTTGTTGTGATTCTCGAGTAAAACTTGCCCCTTGAGAAGT
The DNA here is from genome assembly GCA_003724115.2 of Anethum foeniculum. NCBI lineage: Eukaryota > Viridiplantae > Streptophyta > Magnoliopsida > Apiales > Apiaceae > Anethum > Anethum foeniculum. The sequence goes on along the minus strand of PHNY01273736.1, from coordinate 29,887 downwards.
GCATTTTTTATATCATAAGTTATCTCGAAGGCTGAGTAAATATTACTCATGAGATCAAATTAGTGGATTGCTCAAATCTCCACGAGTGAATACATTTCAGTTTCATGATGGTTTTACACTCGCAGGAGAAGAAAACAGGCCAGGGCTTTATACATGATGAGATGACAGATGAATGACGTGCAGGACTGATGTACTTATAGTGATTATTCTATTAAAGTTTAAATGTTTAATTCAATTCTTTTATGTAGTTGTTGCAAAGTCTTATAGGTTAATACTGAAATACATATTTATACATATGCTTTAATGATTTTATGCCGGATCAGTTGTCTACATTTAATATAGGTGTATACTACTTGCGTTCTGTGCTTGCATAATACTGTATAGTTTGTAGATTGGGATGAAGTGACGTCAAGTCTTTTTGACAACCAAGAATTGTGTTTATGATTTTCAGGTTAAAAAAACTATGTCCTTCCATTTCCCTTTACTACAATAATGAGGATTTTAATTTGTAAACACATATAGTTCCCATCCAAAACTCTATTTGACCAGCGACTCGGAATATTGAAATATTCGTAAAAAAAGATGAAGTGAAATTTTAAATAAATGGCTGCACAAAGCAAATATTGTCCATCTCTTTCAGCAAAAATATAAAAAAATATCATCCCGCAGATGCATTCTATACCAAGCTTTTGTAACCAACCAAAGGCAACAGCAATAAATTATTATAAAACAAACATAAATATGTATCAGTGGAGTATGACGCCAGTAAGAAATGGACACTTTCATACCATGAAAATTATATTCATAAAATCCTCTCCCTATAATCAATGTAATATGAACAAGTCCACACAAAATACAAGTGAATGTATACTGGAATAACCAACACCCCTAACAGTATAAGATATACAAACCACTAGCTAGATGCCTTGTGAATGGGTGCTCTGGTTTGGCAAGCTGCAGCCATTATACGCAGGCGATTTGTTATTTCAGTGAACGTTGGCCTAACCACAGGATTAGGAGCCCAACATTGCTCCATAAGCTTTTTCCATTCAGGATCACAAGAGCTTGGGGTAGCTGGCCTCAGTGTGTTGTTAACAATGCCTCCTGAAAAAGAAAGACACCAGACAAACCTATGAAGTCTAAACTCAGAACTACAGTAGTCAATTACAAGTGAAGAAGTTTCAACAAAAAAATTTGTCTAACAGAATCACTTAATCAACATCTCGAAGATGACGATATACAAAATCCTTATAGGTTGGCACAAACAAATTATTCATCCCAGTCCAGAAGCTAAGCTAACAACCAAGTTTTTAAAAATATTCAAATTTACAACAGAAACTGTAGGTCTCTTTCAAATGAAGTAGGTATATAGATGCTTACTAATATCCATTATGAAATTTATGCCACACGTTTACTACATAAACAATCCACTATTTAGTATAAAATATTTCCAACATAGAAACTGTTTAACTATAGTTCACAGAAATTGTCCCGCATTCTATACCATCTATCAACTCCCACCAAAATATGAATAAAAAGATTGCCTAAAGGAATCAACCTTAGTTGTCCAAATTAAATTAATTGAGAAATGTTGGGGCCTGGGGGCAGGTCCTGTAGGAGGGTTCAAACTCGTGACCTCTCCTAATCTGGGCACAGAGACCATGTTAAGTTATCAGCTTTCCTAAAACTTAAAATTTAATTGGATCATGTGTTATATTTTACACAAAATATAAAACTCTAGTGCCATCGCCATGTGAAAATTGAGACAAACCACCTTTTACCAAAGCTGGCGTACGAAAAACACTATATGTACCCATATATAAATCAAGAAAAACCAACTCTTAACTAAAGCTGACGCAAGGAAAACACTAAAACGTATTTGTCCCTGCCAAACTTGAACTGGAATTTCCACTTCCACAATTGGACAAAATCAATATCAGACTAAGGGTGTGAAACTGGTCATTGGTGTGAACTTAGATCAACATCGACTTGGGTATCCCTGGTCGTTTCCCACGAAATGAGTCCTTTATCAACACAAAGTCACTAACTACCTGCTACGCAGCTACACAATTCAACAGTACCAAAAGATAACAATTAACTTGAAGTGTATTAACTATATCTTGATGTAACGGTTTCACTGCACATCAGTTTTTGGCATGGTTTCCATTGAACCAGTAATATACCAAAACTAGATAGCCACTTAAGGAAATATCAAGACGAACCATTCAATCTATGACATATTGGTGTATTTCTATAGAAAAAGAGTTTATTTTGAAGTCTTCAAATGAGAAGTCTATAAGTTAACCATGACATGAAAGCGTACCGATGATTGCACCATAATGCATGTTTGCGTAAGGCTCTTCTCCAGTGAGAATCTCCCACAACACAATACCAAAAGAGAAAACGTCAACCTGTTCAATTATGCAAGTGATGGGAATGGATGTGAGGATAACGAAGAATATCTATAAAAATCAGTAATTTGTTTAAATACATTAATTATTGAAATAAATAGTATATTTATCTATGTGTTTTATATGTGGGCCTAGTTCATTAAAAATTTAGCAGGCTATTTAAAATAGGCCCAATTACGGGCCTTAGTCCATTATGTTAATTTAATAGTGTTCCATTCCCTATATAAGTATTGTAATCTCCCCACATTATCTTAGCTTTAGTTTATGAGATATTATTAAACATTAAAGTGGGTCTCCTCTTTGTTTATGAGGTATTAGTTTTTGAGGAGTTGCTCATGGACTTGTTGCTAAGATGTGAACGTATAGGGCTTGTTATTTTACTACATAATAAATGAAATTGGTCAAAACATATAAGGATGTGCCTGGGATAGAGAACATGGTGTCGGTGACAATGGGAGGAAGTACTGATTAAAAATGTTATTTTTATAAAACGGTGTTCCGATTATTATGAAACTTTACTAACCTAACCTTTTATCTTAGACACTTAGAAATTTATAGTAAATACATTAAGGGAATTTCTATCACCTATTTGATATCTCCAAAAGTTCTTTCACGTGAATCGCAAGCAGAATTTTGCACTTACGAGTTGTGAAGAAAATAATGCAAGTGTCGATTCCCCTTCATATTTCTTATATGTTGTTATTCCAGATTTCAACAAGTGCAATATAAAGATAGAAGCACCATACCTTCTCAGAAACTTTATTGCTACTTCCATTCAGCAGCTCTGGAGCCATCCAAGGTAATGTTCCTCTAACTCCACCAGAAACCAAAGTGTTACGCTTGATTTTAGACAGGCCAAAATCAGCAACCTGGAAAGTTATAGGGAAACTATATGAACACACTGTATGACTCGAATCATGATTTTTATAACATGTACCAGTTAAACCATCCAAAAGCAACTCATCAGAAAGAGAGTAATTTAAAATTTTATTAGATTATAACCTTGCATATGGGCCTAGAAGGATCTTTTAAGTTCACCAGTAAGTTATCACATTTCAAATCAAAGTGCACAATATTTTTTGAATGCAAATACTCCATTCCAAAAGCTGCATCCATCGCAATAATGAGTTTCTTCCGATGATCAAGATGCCTGGGACAAACATGGAAGAAGAGTTAACCAATTTACAGTTTTTGCTTAAAGTCAGGGTCACATGGGAATAGATCGGACAGAGAGGCAGAATTTTTTTTAAAGAATGAATACTTATAATAGATAAAACAAACCAACGGAAAAATTTCAAGAATGGAAATTTTATAATTGATACAACAAACTAATTATTTTTAACATGCATAGAATTGCATAATTACTAATTTGCATCAATTTAGCAGTATTACTACTAGAATTTGGATCTCTTTCACTGGGATTATTTTGAAATCAGTAATCTAACTCGGAATTAATATGTGGAAGTCTACCTATCCTTCCGGAGCAAAACATGCCTTAAAGAACCATCGACCATGAACTCGGCCACAGTAGCTAATGTACCCCCTGGTCCATCTTGTACAACACCATAAAATGCCACCACGTTTGGATGGTGAAGCTTTGACAGAATTTCAGCTTCCCGCCAGAACTCTATGGTCTGTAAAGGAAGAAGTTTAAGAAACTTTCGGTGCATACACATACTCACATGAGCAACAATGGGTGAACAGAACTATCAATATATACAAGTGCATATATGCTAATGGGCGCATACACATAAATGACGATGTGAATGTGAATAAACAACTTGAAATAAGCTACACGAGGGAACTGTTATCCAATTCCACCTCTTTCCCAAAACTCAATTTTAGCTAAATTTTTACAAATTTTTCTAAAACAGAGTTTAAAATCACTTTTTAGATAGTGACAGATCTTGTAGAGCAAATCAGCCAACGAAAGATAATATGATGCTAGTTTAAGTTACAAAGAAGCATATACCAATCTCTCTTGCTCTGATGATCGACCTGCAAAGCAGCTCTTCTTTATTCTCTTAATGGCAACATCCGATCCTCTCCATTTCCCATGATAAACTGTTCCAAATGTGCCAGAACCAAGCTCCCTTAGTTCCTCAAGATCTTCATTCTTTATGATCTGCAAGACACTTAAAATAAATTCAGATTCTATATTATCTTGCTAAATTGATGTCAAAGGATAAGAGATTGAACTGAACCGTCTAAGCAGAGAGAGAGAGAGATTGAATGGAATTAATCGATCTTTTTAGATTTGAAGCAGAGAAACTATGCAGGTAGATAATTCCCAGTAGCTGTGTACTAGTATTGTCTATTGAGTTGCTATAATTCTTTAAAATCGAGGAAGAAAATATATACTAAATAGTGAGGATTATGTCAAATTGCTAAACACTTCTAGACTCCGGAAGATAGCTATGTCAAATTTTTACGAGTAGTCGTAATACTTTCGCTTAAGATGATCTCAGTGGCACTCTATAAAGTAATAAAAATCTTATGAGTGTCGTTACTAACTCCTTAGTACCACTCTTCCTTGAATTAATATGACATACCATGTATATTTCATGTTCTTTTTCAGACAGAATCTGAAAGTCATACATATAACCGCACAGAAGTTGGTTCAAATATCCACAATACTTACTAGGGCAAACAGATACACTACTTACCTGCAAAGAACTGATATCAAAATCATTAAAAGAAGACTCCAAAGGAGGTAAGCTCCTGATTTCATCCTGCAAGCAACATAGGTTTTAGAATTGGCTCTGCAAAATGAATATATCTAGGGAAAAGATTTTTCAAATTACACACTACAAGAATATGCACCTTGTACTCAGATTCTATAATTCTTGTGTTCTCAGACGCTTCTTCAAACTGCATGGCATCCTTGGTTTCCGCCAGGGACGGATTATAGTCAGAGTGCAAATCTCTGGTAGAACGTTCGTTTACACCTGGTAATTCTCTCTGATCACCTAAATTATTTTGGATCTGGTTAGAAGAAATTCCACCTCTCACCAGTGGAGCTATTTTATAAGCTTCGGATTCTTCTTCTACTTTCGGAAGTCTAGATGAATAATCAATTTGATCTTGGTCAATAAGAGAAACGTCTTTTTGACCAAAATCATCATTTGCCAATTTTTGGAAATAAGACCAGTGTTTTGGCTCATGGTTGGCTATGTTCATGCTCAGAGCTCCATCCTTCTGCAGTGAAATATCAGAAGAATTCTCTGAAATGACAGCTTTTGAGAATATATCAGAAAGGAAATCATGAGGGAATCGATCATTTATATCAATAGATATATCTCCTCGCTCTGGTCTGGACGCACCGACAGTGGTTTCCCCCCATGAAACATTTCTAGTTGAGATTCCTGTCCTCGCAGAAGATTGAGGATTCCCCTGAGTGTAGTTAGAAGTGATATCGCTTTCAGACCTGTCACCCCAAGGATAGTCTGGAAGACTAGATGCAGGATCCTCATTGTGGTAACCTCTAGTTGTTTCATTGACCGCCGAACTATTTGTGTTGCCTTTGATGGAGCTTGTTTTGTCACCAGGCTTAGGAACCTGATTATATGTTCCATTCTCTTTGTCATTCAACTGGGCCTTTGTCTCCACAATTTTGTTTTGGTACTTTGCAAGTCCATTATCAGAGATTCCATGCTTGTTAAGCATTGTGCTTGATGCAGACTGCTCAATCTTTGAAGCCGGTTCGAAATTGTGCAAATTTTCACCAGATTCTTCCACAGAGTCCTGCTGTGCAATATCAGAACGAGAATGAGTAACAAGGAACTGTGAACCAAGATCATCCGACTTGGTTAATCTATTTAAGGACTCTCCCTGCTCTCGAGGATATCGTTCAGAGCGAAAGACACTTTGAGGAGGTACAGGGGGCTCAAGATAGCTTAAATCAATCAGATCAGTCTGTGAGTTTGCATGTTCAGATGCTAAGGCACTACTAGATGTCAACAACTCATTTTCATTTGATTTTGGATCTCTTATGGAATTAATCACATCAGGTGAAGTGACTGGCACAGAATCCAGGTGACTGCCGTCAATTTTTGAAGGTCTTGAAGGAAGTTTTTTGTCAAGTGTTGCTATGGTCGCTGATGCCTCTTGAACGGTAGAGTAATTAACTTCCTTCCCCATGGACCGACTGTTTTCATATTCAATGTCTTGATTACTTGAACCATCGGTTTTCTTATTCACCTCCACTTCTTTATTAAGAATATCCTGTAAGCCTACTAAAGCACCAGATGGCTGATCGTCTGACAGACTTCCTTCTAGAGTCACTGGTGCAGAAGGAGGCAATGGGCGAGTACTATCTCCAACAGGTGTATAACTAGAAATGTGGGGTTCAGAGATGGAATGCAAGCTCTTCTCGGCTTCTTCATGACGCATCTGACCTTGATGAGAATGAGATTGTGACTCAGTTTCGTGAGCATTGGAGGACTTCGGAAGAATTGGCTCTGAATGTTGTTGATACGTTGATGAAGCAGTAACAACAGTCGCAACTCTACTTGTGTCTCTAGCAACATTCTGCACATCTAGCTCATCCAAATTAGTTGCTGAAGAGCTAGCTAGACCATGCAGATTTGAGTCCCTTCTTAGTCCTATATCCATTCCATTGACAGCAACTACATATTGGACTTCAGAATCACCACCAGAACTCGCCAAACCAAAATTTGTATCATCTAGATCATTTATAGAGAATAAAAACATTCTAAGTTTTTTTGATCCTTCTCCATCCCCTAGTACACTGCACTCCTCCATCATATTCTGCAAGTCCTCGTCGGAAGATACAGAAACTAAAGCATCAAGATCCTCCCCTGGAAGCTGATACTTAATAGAATGAGTATAAATATAGATTGTAGTAGTTTTCTGCCATATCTCCTCCCAAGAAATGTCCTTCCTTAATCTGATAATACGTGTTTCTCCTCCGACATATCTGAGCTTTCCATCCCTAGGCCGAGGTAGAATTTTACCACCAAAGCTGCACAGGATTTTAATTTTCCTTATCGAGCTATCAGATGCTCTGGAAGAGGAATACTCACGTATTATAGTCTGGTTACCATTATAACCTGATGAATTACGCTGTACTGATGCTACAGACCCATAATTACTTCTCTCTTCATACAAAGAAGAGTTATTTCTCTCAAATTCTTTCGGCTCCTTCCCTACAACGGCAAGCATAGAGATATCTGATCCACTTTCCGACCCGGTATGACTGATCCCTAAAATGCCTTTTAAGTCTAGGTAACCTGTCGTAAGACTAGGATCGCCTGCAGCCAATGGAATATATGGTTTCTTTGGATTCACTCGGTCACGCATGAATTCAAGAGCAAACTCCTCACCTGTCTGTATAGAGTAATTATGTACAGGTTTAGCTTCAGCAAAATTAAGCTCCGAAGGCCTCACATTCAAATTTACACGACCCATGGGATCCACCATGTAGCCCTGAGATGTATGTCCAAATTCTACATTCTGCGGTTCTATGTTACTTTGGGGAAAATGATTGTAGTTTTTTGAATTGTCCATCATAGAAGTATCAGTTTCCCACTTCTTCAGAACTTTCTAGTGGAGGCAAATGTCAAGGTCATGATATTATGAGAACAGTATGCACGAATAGAGGAAAACACACTTTTAAGAGTATCAAGCTATATAGTGTAGCCTCAAGCAGTGAATATAGATACCAGAGGCTACACAATATTGAAGGTTTGACTTGTGAGAGCGTAGGCTACTCTTGAGAATATCAGTGACCCTGGAAATCAGATACAGCAGAGCTTAAGGATTCCGACGGAACTACACCCTTTCAAATGACAATTATTTGATTATGTAATAACCAGATAAGAAACGAAATACAGTTTATGAACAGAAAAGGTAAACACAATTATTCTAATAAAAAGTTCTAGTTTTTACTTATCCACCTATTAAGAAACTTTATCTTCTACTTTATGATTTTATCTGTTACTTATTTTGGTGGGTGGATACATGTTCATACACGTGTGCAAATTTACACATTACATATAAATATATAAATGCCAGTATGTGCAAGAGGGAGACAAAGAGCGAGATTCAACACAAACTCTCAATGTTGACACCCAAACACTCTTCTGATATCTGAATATACTTGGCGCCCAATATATTTAACGAGAAACTAAATGATTATCTAACGCACCAAATTCCCGACTCTTCCAAAAACCTCCCTTTACAATACTTAATGAGGTTTCGAAACAAGTCAAGTGAACAAAACAAATCCCTACCAAGCTAATTAACAAATTCCGCAAATAAAGCAACAAAATCAGCTCTAGTTTCCGGCAACTAAACATAATCAATAATTAAGTTCCTACATATTTACGAACCAAACCCTACACAGTCCAACACCCTAACTTACACCTTCCTTGACGAAATCCACACCTCCGAAACAAAATCATGTAGTTGCAAACAATCCAGTAATCACACCAATCAAAACATACAAAATAGATTACTTATTAGTAAACAGTGCCTGATTATGATATTAAAATTCATTAAAATAAAAATACGAATAACAAAACATAACACAACAGATCTAAAACAGTAACGATCCAATAAATTTTTAAAAAAAAGGGATCAAAATCAGATAATAGTCAACAATAAAAAATAATTCGAGAAGATTAATTAAAATAAAACTTACTTAAAGTGCTGTAATCGAATCGGAGAATCAAAAATCGGAAAAATAATAAAGAGATACAAGGTGTGTATGTAGAGTTGAATAAGCTGGAGGGAGTTGTGAAAGCTCAAGTATTACTTACTAACAAATAAAGATGCCTCTCGTCCTTGTTTCTTACTCTACTCGTCGACTCCTTTGTGTGTCGTTTTTCTCCTGTAAATTTAATTTTTTAATTCATTTGGGTTTTATATATTTTGTGTTTTGTCGAATAATCCTGAAAAAATCTATCTTACTCCGAAATGGATAGTGTACGTGTACATTCATTTCGTGTGTACTTTCGTGTTAAAATATTAAAATCGAACCCGACCCGGATTTGTATTCGTGTATCATTTTGTTGACACTAACCCGGAACTAATATATTCGTGTCTACCCGTTTGGTACACGGAAGTACACGAATTATATACGAAAAACAATATCAAACTATTAGAAAATGCACTGGATAATAAAATAGTATAGGATAGCGAACAATCAAGTTCCGAATACAAAATACATAAATGAGTGAAAATATTCTTGCAAGTACAATAAGATGTAATAAGATAATCAAATATAAGTATATAATATTTTTATAAGTTATATAAAAACAGAATCTGTTATTTGTATTTAGTGTATTTAGGAAAAGATAAGATGTATAAATTATATTATAAAATGTTATATATTTTTAAAATTTATTTATTTATTTATTCTGTGTATTTTCGTTTCATGTCGTGTACCTATATCGGAAAACTAAACCCAACACTATTTAAACTCATGTTTTTTCGTGTTCGTGTACCAAATTTTCGCACTCAAACACTGATTATTCGTATCGTTTCGTGTCGTATACCAAAGCTGCTAGGTTTACTCAGAATAAACATCTTCTAGGGAGAATAGAATTCTAACTTGCGTCTGATTAGTGTTTTCCAAATAAAATATTTTAATATACATTTTTTCTTTTTTGTCAAGTGATATACACTTATTTGTATTATAATATTATTTGATAATTCTTGGAGAAAATAATTATCTGATATCCAAGACAATTCTCCACTCTTCCCCCGAAAGTTTTATATACATAATAACCTATGTAGAGTATTAATTTAGAGATGCTCTGCTGTATGATAATAGAATTATCAACTAAGTTCAATTAGATATTTTTGAAATAATTTTTATTTATTTACTCTTATTTGTATTATTGTAAGATTATCCGATATTTAGAGCAACCGGAATTCTCAACTCTTACTATCAAATTCTAGCTCCAAAATTCTAATAGCCGTATATATTTTAGCGGTGTTAAAAAATCAACAGATTATACACGATTATGATCAATATTCAATTAATTACTATATTTAACTGACTTGATTATATAAAAATTAGATCTAAAATTATTTTATAGAAATCTGTCAATAATCGATAAAAATGATTTAATTGGTCATAAATAAGGTTAGTTGGTCAAAAATCGGTCTAACTAGTAAAATTTTATAAAAATTATAGAATACTTTAAAATAAAAAGGCATAAACTAAAATTAAAAGTAAAAAAATCTAACTCTCATAAATATAATTATTATTTTAGATGGCTTAATCACACACTTTCTTAAAATTTTCTTTCAAATAAATTCCTAATTCAAAATTTTGATCTTTAAAATTTTATTTATTAATCATATTTATATAAATATATGATATTATATATGAATAATTAAAATAATAAATAAATTACATGTAAAAATTATTATTTATAAAAAATATTGTTAAACTAATTTTTATAAATTAATTATTTTGATATATACCTAATTATCCGGTTAATCTTTAGATAGTACTTCCATCAACTAAGATTTATGAACATCTACTGGAAGTGTGATGTCATAATAGAGGAACATAAATTCCAAATCACGATCTCGGAATGCTGTATGGAGAATGAACAGAAAGACTCGCTCGGTAAAGGGGAAATAAATCAACAAAAGATGACAGGAGAGATTGAAAAATCTCCGGGTCATAGTAACATTAGGCGGGGGTCATTAAGTTCGAGATCGGAGGTCAGCAACAATGAGAACGGAGATAGCGATATGATGAAAGATCCTATGAGTGTTTACCATCATACGTTACAGGAACAGGAGGATAAAGATGGTGAAGTCAACTTATTTGATCAAGTTGATAAAACGCAGCTTTCTCAGGAGGTTCAAAATCAAATTGCAAGTGAGAACAGAGCTGCAGGGCTTAGTGAGGATCTGAGTCCAAAATTAACTATTCAACGGGAAATGCAACAAAAGAATGTGGTCGAAGACGGGAGGAACAAGGAATATATGGCTAAAGAAGATAGATGGAAAGTAAGAGATGGAATGTCGTCGAACACTTCTCTCACCAGCCTTCAAAAAGATCCAGTAGAAAAGATGGAGAAAAACTCAAGCTTATCTTCAGTAGGAACAAACGGGGGAGCAACAAAAGGAGTATACATGGTCTCAAGGAAAAGCTCGGTAATGCTCAAAAAGTTGGAAAAGTTAAAAGTAACAACGAAGAGAGGAAGGCCAAAAAAGAAACAAGAAAACAACAAGTGCATCAAAGGTTTTGATCTCCCTAAAAGGTTCCAGGTACCTGCTATAAATACAAGAGGATTATCAGGGAAAGATCTTGAGGCGATGTTGATTTTGGAAACAGGGGAAAACATGGGGTTAACTCAAATACAGGATAGAGAATCCATACTTAAAGAGATCAAAAAAAGGATTCAGTAAGTTGATAGAGTCTGCAGTGTATAAAGAGAAAAATGGAGACAATTGTGGTCTTGAGTTGGAATATTAGAGGGGTAGTAGATCATTCTCACAGGGTTAACCTTAGAGGAATTATTCAAAAAGAAAAGCCTTCGATAATATGCCTTCAGGAGACCAAGTGTAGCAAGTGGAGCAATTCTATGAAATCCTCTGTTTGGGGAGAAGTTGATCATGGCTGGATTGAGTCACCAGCTTTAGGATTATCTGGTGGACTCTTAATCTCTTGGGATACAAACCTCATTGAATACACATCTCACTACATCAACAATAATTGGATCAGTTTTAACAGCAAATTATGCTCTTCTGGAACAGCGTTTGCGATCATAAATGTGTACGCTCCAGCAATTCCTAATTTGAAGATTATAGTTTGGGAGCAGCTATCTCAGTTCGTTTGGTCCTTAAAAAATATCCCGTTAATGCTCATAGGAGATTTTAATAGTGTCAGAGGGGCGGAGGAAAGGGCAAACTGTCAATATTCAAACCGTGACTCAAACAATTTTAACTCTTTTATAGAGCATCTGGGATTAGAGGATATAGACTCGGGAAGGAAAGTATTCACATGGTTTGGTCATAGTGGCAAGAAGAGTAAACTTGATAGAGCCTTGATTAATCATTGCTGGATGGATACAGGTCAGTGGAAAACTAGTTTGTTGCTAAGGAAAAATTCGGATCATAAACCAATGGTGGTTAAATCTTCTTCAATTAATTGGGGCCCTACCCCTTTTAAACACTTTGACTGGTGGAATGAGGATCCTTCATTGCAGTCTCTTATAAAAAATCAATGGGCACTTGCAACAAACAAGCACTTTCATGTTAAGTTGAGAGATCTCAAGTTTGTAATGAGGAGTTGGGCTAAGTCGAATGTTGGGAATTTAAACAATAGAATAAAGGCCCTTGAACAATCTCAGGATCAAGGTGATGATGAGGAATGGAATGATAGTGTAAAAGTAGAAGCTAAAGCTAGCCTGGAAAAATTGTATGAGGCCCGCTCAATGAGTTTGAAGCAAAAATCAAGACTCAACTGGAATAAATTCGGAGACAGAAATACTAGTTTTTTTCACAGATGTGTCTCAAGGAGAAGAAAGAGAAATTCTATTGTGGGTATATATCATGATAATAGATGGTTCACAAGACCAGAAGACATTAAGGAAATTTTTTTGTGTCATTTTTCCAAGTTCTTTAGTTCGGAAGGCAATAAACCGCTGTTCTCATTAGGAAGTTTGCAGATGCCATGCCTCAGTTCTGAAGATTCAAGAAGGTTAGAAGACAAGTTCTCGATGGAAGAAATTCAAGTGGCCTTGAAAGGTATGGATTCTCAAAAGGCACCAGGGCCGGATGGTATAAACACAGGCTTTCTTAAAAAGAACTGGAAATTGTTCAAAGAGGACTTGGTAAGACTGTTTGAGGATTTTTATGACGGTTGTTGTTTACCTTTGGGGTTCAACTCATCGTTTATTGCTCTTATACCGAAAATAAATCAGCCATCGGAAGTAAGAGATTTTCGTCCAATAAGCTTAATAAATAGCTCTCTGAAGTTAGTCACTAAGGTCATGGCGAATTGTCTCAAAAGGGTGCTAAATTCAATTGTCAGAGAGACTCAGTCAGCTTATGTAAGTGGCAGGCAGATCTCAGATAGCATTTTGGTGGCAAATGAACTAGTTCATGGCTTATCTTCAGGAAATCTAAAAGGACTGATCCTCAAACTCGATTTCGAAAAAGCTTTCGACTCGATCAATTGGGATTTCCTCTATGAATGTTTACAAAAAATGAAGTTTGGGATCAGATGGATCAATTGGATAAAGTCTATCTTTGAATCAATAAGAATATCCATTTTGATTAACGGATCTCCTACAAAGGAGTTTACACCTAAAAGAGGTATTAGGCAAGGAGATCCGCTCTCCCCATTACTCTTTCTTTTGGTTGGAGAGACCTTGAATTGTATGCTATTGGAAGCTAGGAAGCAGGGGATATTCTCAGGCATCATTATTAATGAACAAGGTTTAATGGTATCGCATTTACAATTTGCGGACGATACAATCTTGTTCATTAAAAATGATTCAAAATCGGTGCTAGGAATCAAAAGAGTGCTAAAATGCTTCGAATTATTGAGTGGTTTGAAGATCAATTTTCAAAAGAGTTCTCTGTTTGGATTCCATGAAGACCCTGAAAACTCTCAATATTGGGCATCTAAATTAGGCTGCAGCTTAGGCACTCCTCCAATCTCTTATTTGGGAGTTAAGCTGGGATTGAACCCCAAACGGAAAGTGTTTTGGAGACCAATTCTGGATAAATTTGACAATCAACTGGCTTCATGGAAATGCAAAACTTTAAATCAGGCGAGTAAACTAATTTTGTTAAAGTCATCTCTTGACAGCATTCCGTCCTACTGGTTTAACTTGTTTGCATTACCTCGAGGAGTGGAGAAACAGATAGATAAGATCAGATGAAGTTTTTTCTGGGGAGATGTAAAAGAAGAGAGGTTAACAGTGAGAAAATTCATCTGCTTAAATGGAAAAAACTCTGTCTGATTAAGCAACATGGGGGATTAAATATAACCTCTCTAAGGGCTCGAAATTTAGCCATGTTGGGTAAATGGTGGTGGAGGTGGCACACAGAGAGAGATAGTTTTTGGCATAAAGTTCTATCAAATTTGTACGGCTCTGATCCGCTTCTTGATCTCCACCAACTCAAGGTAAATAGGAAAGCTTCTCCTGTTCTAAAAGAAATCTTAAGTATAGCAGATTGTGTAGAGGTAAGACAATTGTTAGCTCCGGAAAAATTCAGAAAAAGTATAAAGAACGGAGCCTCAACATTTTTTTGGCATGATCATTGGCACCAAACAGGAATCTTGAAAGATGCGTTTCCTCAGCTGTTCTCTTTATCGACACTCCAAAATTCTATAGTAAAGGAGATGTCTGATAATTTAAACACAAGTGGAGAAGTTTATGACGGATGGTGTAATGTATACGAAGCAGGGTATCCAAGTGATGATGTGAAAAGTCTAATTTCAATAATAAGTTCGATTACGCTGACGCAGGGGGATGATAGCACGATATGGAATCCTGCAGGTGGGAAATATACGATTAAAGATTGCTGTGCTTTAATTTCATATGAATCAACTTCTGGCACTACAAATAACAGCAGCTGGAATAATATCTGGAGCTTGAAAACTCCACCAAAAACAAAATTATTTATGTGGAAATTAAACCATGGCATTCTGCCAACAAAGAAACTTCTATCCACAAGAATCCCATCTCTTAACATTGATCCAAGGTGTGGAAGATGTCAGGAAGTAGTAGAAAGCATAAACCACATATTCTTTGAGTGTGAAGTGGCGAAATGGTCATGGAGTATTTTGGATCAATGGTGGAATGTAAAAGTGTCAATTTGTTCGAAGAAATCTCTGTGGAAGGAATTTGAAAATCGATCTCAACAAACAGTGCATGGCAAGGTATGGCATATGGTGATAGTGGCAGAGTTATGGTCAATATGGTTGGCAAGAAATGAAAATTCTTTTCAACAAGTGAATATCTCCAAGTCCTCCCTGCAGAGAGTGATTCAAATAAGATCGTTTAAGTGGGCAGTGGCAAATGAATGGTTGGACGTGAGCATGGAAAACTTATGGATAGAAAATCCTAAAGGTGCTATTCTGAAGTTCTTTTATCTGGAAAATTTGAAGTGTTGGAATGAGATCCACCTTAATTCAGAATTAGTAGCTTCAATAGATGGTTCGTGGTCAAGTTCTGCTTCTGGAGGCATTGGTGGGATCATTAAAGATAGGAATACGAGGGTGATTTACTTGTTTTCAAATCATGTCTCAGTCAATTCAGGTTTTGAGGCAGAAGTAGAAGCCCTCAAACATGTGCTGATACTTAGAAAATCACAGCCAAGGTTACAAAAACAAATGTCCATTTGCACAGATTCAAGACAGTTGGAAATGGAATTTAATCATTTTAAATGGTTAAATTCGGTGCAGACAAAAACAGGAGAAATGATGTTATCAGTGGAGCAAAGTTGGGCTGGTTTGGACATCTCTTTTGTAAAAAGAGATTACAATATTGAAGCCCACAAATTGGCACAAAAAGGGAGATCCGGTAAGTTTGTTAAGACTTATTGGGCTCCTGAATAGCCCATCGATTCATTGATTTGGCCCAGTTCTTCACAGTCCATGTTTTAGAAAGTGTTCACCAAAAAGGTACTTTACTGGATAATATAATAAAGATCAGGGAAGTTCAAAAGTGGGAGGTTTTAATTAACAATAGTATCTCTTGGTTACCGGAGATATCTATTGTTATATAAAAACTTCTAAAGAGGGATAGACAATAGTTACTTTTAGTCTAGCCAATTTTTTTTTTAGGTTACTTAGGCAAGATTCGCCCTATGCTCAGAGCAGTAGCCGCTATTTTGAGAGCTCCTAGAAGCATGCTTAAGAATTCATGTCAGAAGGGTTTTTGTAGGTTCTCATGCACGCAACCAGGGAGTATAAATAAACTCCTAAAGAACAATATCAAATCCCACATTAACCCTAAAAACTCAAACAGTTTCTCTGAACCCCAGCAAGAAAATCAAAAAGATTATGAGAAAGCAAACATGGATAGAGTATGGGTCCTGCCTCCCGCCGGATTTGTCAAGATCAATATCTTTGAAGCTACTCCGAATGCTCCACTGGGAAATGGAAACGATAATGGTATTGGCATCATCATCATGGACCACAATGGATTTCTCGTCTGGGGAATAATGGGGCCAGTTAGAGGTCTTAATCATTTCCAGGTTCAGTTATGGGCCATTCATTTAGGCATGAGGGAGGCTTATGCTGGAGGGTATAATGATTTGCTGATTGAAACAGAGCATGGTGAATCATTCCGCATTCTGAAGCGACAAAGCTTCGAGGAAGCTTCAAAAGAAGGGTTAGTAGAGGCAATACAGGCGATCAATGCTTGTAATCTTCTTTTTCCAACTGCATATGATCCAATATGTAGGATCTACACCGTTAAAGAGGAAAGAAATCAAGTGGCTAGGTTTGTGGCAAACCATGGAATGCTCAATCACACAGGGCTTGTTGAAGTAGATTACTCGTTCAAGGCCATGAGAGACCTGCTTGACATTGATATAGGGTGGGGTCCTCACATGGAGGCACTTCAAGTTCAAGCAAACTATGGAGAAGGAGATGTGATTCAAGGTAGAAAACCAAAAAAGAGAAAGAGAATTATGATAGAGGAAAAGGAATATGAAGCTCTGTTAAAATTATTAGAGAAGGTGGCATATCTGGAAAATCTCATTGATGCTCATTTGCTTACTATGGACTCAAAGGAAATGCCATACTCTTTAAAAGCGGATCCTTCTTTTGCTCTCAAGGCTGGGCAACTTCTCCCTCCACTGAAGATTAAAGATAACGAAGGCTTTAAAGAGAATTTCAAAGATGCAGTGGCTGCTGGTAATGGGAGGTCAATAGATGCCAAAGACAAAGGAAAAGCAAAAGTAGGAGAAGGGGCAGGATCTCTCCCTCCTTTGAGAATTCGTGAAAACGAAGGAAAAATTCTCAACACTCAAATGAATCACAGTGAAAATATGTGTGGACTGAGAGATAAAGGGAAAGCCAAAATGAATGAGGGGGCAGTCTTCACAAGTGAAGAATGGAAGTATAAAAGTGCGATGGATGCTCTCAGAGAAGAAGGTATGACTTCAAAAAAGACAGATGCTATTGTTATAAACAGTGGTGGGGAAATTGTTATGAAAAGCGGGGAGGAAGATTTTCAAAAGGTTCAGGAAATGATCTCTACAAACGCTCAGAATTTTAAAGTGGACCTTGCTCAAGTAGAACCTCTTATGGATGTTGAAGAAGCTTTGTTGGAAATGACAATGTTTGAGGAGCTGGAAATGCTGCGTGCGAAGGAAGTGGGGAGTAACGGAAACAAGAACTAGAACTTCGTCATTTACATCTATCTATTTCTAGTTAAGTTTAGTTTTAGTGGTGGTCTAGTGCTCCTGGCTAGTATTGTCTCTTGGATATTTAGTCTTGGTTGTCTCTAGTGGTTTGGTTTGCTTAGGGCAGTACTATGTACTTTGAAGTATTATCAATAAATTAGCAGTTCAAAAAAAAAAACTCATCAATCAACTCACTCCGCTTTTTAATTACACATAATAAAAATAGAGTTATAAATTAGTTTCGGCTACTACTAATACCTTTCATATTTTTATAAGGTGATTTCATTCTTTTACCATACAATTTTTAGAAGTTTAAAATTATTATATCTATTAGCTTTTAAAGTTTATTGAGGCCGAAATACCTTTCGAAAAATGTTAGGAACCTCAAAAAAAGAAAATTCATTTTTTTAAAAAAATAATCATGTATCAATTTTTCTAATAATAAAATAAAATCATAATATATGAAAATTAATAATATATAATTACTCGCGGATACGTATATCCACCATAGAGATGTTCAAAAAATCCGAAACCCAAAATTCGATCCGGAAAAAAACCCGAAAAGCCCGATCCGGTAAAAAGCCCAGCCCGGTAAAAAGCCATCGGGCCTTAAACGCGCCTCCTTTTTTCTTGAAAATCCGGCGCGGCCCGAAGCCCGAAAAATCCGGATAAAAACCCAGGCTTTTTTAAAAATCCGGATAAAAATCTGAATTTTTTATATAAAATTTATAAATATACAATATTTTTCATAAATTTTAAAAATAATATTATACAATTAGAAGCAATTGAGGTATATTTGGTTAATTTTTTTATTTGTTACGGTAAATAACAACCGTTAGTGCTTTAGGTTAAAGGATCGTTGACTGTAATATTAAAGATTATGCTTTAACTGTTAAATATAATATTAAAGGATATTATTTGTTTCGGTATCTAACTACTCTTTCTCATGGTTTGGTATATTTTTTTTCGGTACCTAAACTACTCACAAATCAAACTACAAAATATAAATTAATATTTAATATATAAATAAAAAAACCCGGATAAAGCCCGGCCCGGCCCGCGGGCCTAAAACGGACCTCATATTTTAGAGGAAGCCCGGCCCGCCGGCCCGATCCCTTTTAAAAAAGCCCGAACTTTTTAAGGCCCTGATAAAACCCGGCTCGATGAGCTTTTTGTGCATCTCTAATCCACCAAATCAAAACCCGTCCTCTCGCCTGTCTTCAGCAGCATCATCGGGTAAATGTTTAAGAAATTATCCTTCATAATAACCATTGACCCCTTCTCAAATGCTAGCCCAATTTACAAATTACAAATTATAGAAAGGATTTAAAACATCTACTTTCAGATTAAATATTTGGGTGTTTTTTAAAATATTTTTTTAAAAAAATTTGCAAAATATATTTTTTAAAAGAAAATTACAAAAATATCGTCTTTTTAAAAAAATATGCAACCAATATTTGTAACTAAAACAAATATCAATCGTAAAAAAATTAGTAATTTAAATTATATTTGATCGTATAGTAGGTTGTTTAAATAGTTATACTCCCGTTAAATTAAATGCATGCAACAAAAACAACTTTTATTATTTTTCAAAAATATAAAAAAATTAGTCAAATTTGGTTGCAAAATTTATAGAACATTTTCCTCAAATTTTTTTTACAGAATATGATAAAATCACAATTTTGTTTTTTGATATTTTTGGTAATTTCTTTATGTTATGAAGAGATCAAAATTTAGTGGGTCAAAGTTTATCAAACACATTGTTTCAAGTCGGGTCTATATTTCAATTGTTTAAAAGATTTTTTTTCCTTTTCGTTCTAATTTTTCGCTAAAATAAAAAATTAATTTCTCTTTTCGCAAAAAATTATAGCAGGAAGGAGAATAGCCTTTCCGGAAAAAAATTATAGCGAAATGAAAAAAACTATTTTTTAATCCGAACTGTTAAAACTTAGACCCGATGTCCCAACACCCCTAAAGCAGTGTGTTTGATAAAATATCCTCACGCGCCGGTGTTCCGGACAGAGCCCAACTCTAATATAACAAAAAAAACACACGCATTAGTGTATTTGATTTAAAATTAGAAAGTATTCCAATTTTTTTTAAGAAAATTGAATCTTTGATAAATTATAAATGGATAAATTCATCCCATCTTTTATTACAAATTTAAGTCTCATTTATATAATTAATTCACAATTTTTTTTCCCCAAATCATGTGACACGATAATTGACACACGCATGTCTCATTTTATTATTATAAAAAATTATCAATTATCCTGTTTTACGTAAGTTTTGAAAAATATCTTGAAAAATAGCTCGAAATACCTAAGATTTTGCTTTACATATTTGAGAAAACGTTCCATTTTCAAAAAAATAAATGAATAAAAAAGTTAAAAAAAAGGATAATAATTATGAGTTTGAAATAAGATGTTTGCAGAACTTTCAAGACAAGTTATTATAAATTAACTTCCAAAAACCGGAAGAAACCAAATCTAGTAGAGTTGTACTTGAACAGTTGGCAACTTGGTGTTACTTTCAGAAACTTAACTTTTAATACCCTCTTAAAGACAAAAATATTAGTTTCCATGTGATTGACTATATTGTCAGTTTGTTATGCAATATAAAAATAATTTATGCAGATCGATGTACAGTTAATATTAAAAAAATATTGATATTAGTAGTAATAAATCGATATAAACATGGACGGTCCACTAATTTTGGCTTCTAGATTAGCTATCTCCTTTGTAATCTAATCATATAATAACAAAATATAAAAGTTGATTGTTCCCTTTCAGATTGAAAGGGTACTAATATTTTCAAGTTATCATAATCAGTAGTACATTTAGACAATTAGTTGTTGATATATTTGTATATCATGCTTATAATATAGCCGAAGATCATGAGATTCAAGTACTTCAACAATGCCGGCATATAACTACTTCCATAGATGTATAAATACAATTAAAAGACATTTGAAAACGTACATTTCATTTCAAATTATTGATTTCAAATTATAGATTTGAGTTGTCATTTTAAATTCTCGTATTTATACTATATTTGAGTGTCTGGATTTCAAATGAAATTCAAATCCAAATTTTCAAATTTGATCAAATACAGAATTTCAAATGAAATCCGGTTCCCAAGCATATCATAAATATAATATACTCTTTCAAGCCGACAGAATAAGTTTCACCAAGTACATGCGTTCAAGTACTTTTGCTTGGTTGTTATGAATTCATCACATAACACCATTTATGTATGTCTACACATATATCTTCTTATATCTGGTTGCAAGTACATTTTGACAAGTACATTTTGATAAGATAAAACTGCTTGAAGGTTTTACTGTCAGATTAAACTTCCCTGATTTATGAAGGAATGGATGTCGGATTATATAGTAAAGCAAATCCTGTTATATGATCATAATATGCTACAGTCTCCTCGAGCCCTGCACAAATGAGCTTTTTTGTGATTTAACATTGACGAGAGTTATAAAAATATAGTTTTGTGATATCTCATACTTGTTCAAGTCTTCGTAATGACTTAATGCTTCCTCAAACTGAAGCCAAGATGGACCGGTCACCTTGAGATTTACATTCTGTGGTCCGCTAAGATAAGCTTGGACAATAAATTGGGGACTCCTTTCTCTAATAATGATGGCACCAGATTATAAGAGTAAACTCTAATATATTCTCATTATTATACTGTGAGCTAAACTGACAAAGACACTGACCTCCCTTCATAATTTGCTAACCAAGACATATAGGCTGCACCAAAGTACATCGAGACAAAAGGTCTTGTAAGGTCCTCGACAGATTTCACGTTATATGCCTTGTAATCCAAGTTCCTAGAAAGCAGCAGTAAAATTATATCATGCCTCTAACATATCACTGCATCAAGATTCTGAAAATTCCACGTTCTAAATTTAAGTTGAATCTTAAAGGGTATTAAAAACTTGGGAAAGAAACTGTTCATAAAAACTGATTAAATATTTAAACAGATCAATATCAAAGCCATTACATACCTGTAGAGCCATTGAGCTGTCGGGTAATCTATTCCCATCAATCCAGGACGCTGTCCAACACCATTCAAGTAACGCATGCTTACGATCTCAGCAATAGCACACAAAATTGACTGGAATAATGAGAGTTAATTAAAAAGTGTGGTTAATTATAGGTTGAATATAATCTTTGGTTGGCTGGTCGTTAGGTATTAAAACATAAAAGTGAATGACAAATAATATGCTGATGGAGTTGTATGATCTTAAAAGACGAACATAATGTATTGCTAGGGAACTGAGATAAAGAATCTAGTTTATAATATTAGAATAACCAAAAAATACTACAAACTAGTGCATTGTTTTTGTTTTTTTTTAGTAGTACATACATTATCAAATGTATGAAATATGAAATATGTTATTTGCAATGTAACACAAAATAAACTTCAGACTTACAGCTTTTACTCTCTGTGTGCTAAAGTATTTTGTAAAAATAATCTCAGCAACCCCCTGCACAGAGATGCAGATATTAGTGAATTAATAAATATGACATTTACCGAGTTAGAAAATAGTTGATTGCCTGCATAAGTAACTGTACTTATTCTGAAAAACTTGTAGTTCAACCAACATATTATTATGTGACCATTATTAATCTACTTATTAGTTCAGGGAGTTAATAATGTCTTAATAATGTCAAAGGAGTGAGTATTAAAGGCAACCACTATTATTCTGTTTAAAGTTTTTGTATCGAAGTAGAATAGTGTAAACAGAAAACACCTAGATAACAATAAATTATTCTTTTAAAATGAAGAAATGAGTCATGATATTATGATAATCCTTGAATGTTACACAAAAATTGAATCATTCAACAGACATGTCATATCATAACAGACAACATTGTGAAAGTTCCTCAAGTTCATGCTCAATTCATCTTACCCTTATTTCAATCCGAGAGACATAAGGTCTTTTATTAGCATCATGAGAAATATTTACTCTTCCACGTTTCTCTCCACATTTAGTCCACTCTTTACGAACGAATGACTTATTCCACATCTCATCCATGTCTTCACGAGAAGCCCTGGAGTCCCATGTTACATTGATGTTATCTGCTCCATCATGTATAAAGTTCAAGTAGTCACTAAGTAGTCATTCTCGATACTGATGTAACATTTAGTAAATAATTAACAAGTAAACTATGACATCGATGAAACGATTCTCTATATTTTCTAGTTTCAATAAGCGAGCTAAGAAATGTAGAACAAATGATTTGGAAAGAATAACTGTGTCAATGGAAGATCTTTATAAAAATTGTGTACAATACACGGCTAAGTTTAAATCTGCAAACCAGTACATGAATTTATTTATTTGATTTAAAACAAGTAGCATGTCAATCAATTAATGACATATAATTCATGTGGGTAAAGTTAAACTCTCACAAGGACAATATTATATATAATTGCCAAAAGTATTAGGAGTTAACAGAATATTTTAACAATGTGCTTTGTTTCTTTGTAATCTCATTACACAACCTCAGTTTGTCGATGGTAAAAAAAAGTAAATTTTAATGACATGTACTTTAATTTTGTGGTAGCGAGGTAGTTACTTCATAATAGTCAACACTTTGGTGGCTTAAATTTTATTTTAATGCACTTAAAGGGCTTTTGCTCAACAATCTTCTAAAGTCGTTAGGAATTCAAGTAATACATAAAATGAAGGTAAAAAACGTATATTGTGTTTTGGTTTCAAACTATGAATTTTGACATAATGCATCCCAAGACTTTCATTCTCTCTTCATTTGCACCCCCATTTATCGGTCTCTGCTAAAGACTAAAGATTAATGTTAAATGGAAGGTTATTTCAATAATTTTGCATTCAATTGCAAATCTGGGAGAGAATTATTTGCAAGAAAGAATGCCTTGCAACCACTGAGGTCGCTTGCTTTCTGCATTTATACAAAGTAATGAAATTATGATGATTTTGTAATTGATCATAATGAATTTGTATTGCGGCAATATTAATAATAGAGAAAAAGGGCCCTGAGTGATGAACTCAGGAACTTACCTAAGGTTATAAACTATTTGTATTGAAAAAGTGGATGACAATTTTGTAATATTAAAGTCCACCCCCTGTATTTACAAAAACAAACTTGATCTTATATTATATTTTTTTATAACCCCAGGTAGTTATCTAAGGTCACCCTCGGGGCCATCAAGCCCTTAATAATAATATTTTTTAAGGAGTGATTTTGTTTGGATATATTACCATCTAAATTTGATGGGAGATGGTATTAGTTGGCTTTGGGTTGATATAATTGAAGAAATAATTGATTTTCGGTTGGAATGTAGATAAAACAAGATGGGTTACTATTTTTAAAGGTGAAAATTTGTTAGGTGGCTTTGAGAATGGAGTCGCCGCCGGTGTTATCAAGAGCTTCAGAGATAACATAATAGTCCTCGGAATCCATTTTTTTAAGTGTAAGTTGTTTTGACTCCTCCCTCTACTTTGTCGATGTGTTGCTTATGTAGTGTTGGTAGGTTTCATAGTAAGGAAGCGTCAATTGGGCCATTAGGGTGAGCAGAGAATATATTGATAAAATTTTCGGAGTTTGACGGGAACGGTGGTAAGAATGAAGGCCGGAATCACACATTACATGTTATAATGTTAAAGATATTTTTTTATTATAATGTTATTTATTTTAAACTGATATATTAATGATTTAATATTTTTTATTTAAATACTACTCCATCCGTCGCTCCAGGTTCTTTACATTGGGGGACGGGGGTTCGACACACATTTTAAGCCTCCTATAAAGTATAATTCGCTAAATTATATGAATTTTTTTTCTTCTAAATAAAAATATAATGTTTAAATTTTTATGCAAAAAAAGAAAATTTTAAAAATAAATTATGGAACTATATTTTATAGTAGCCTTCAAATGCGTTCTAAGTATGGGAAAAAACTGCAAAGAAATGAGTAGGACGGAGGGAGTATAAGTTATGATTAAAATAAAAAATTATTTGAATATAATTCCAATTTATTAATTTTAAAATTTAACATTATATATATAATTCAAGTTATAAAACTGTGCTTGATATTACTTGTATGGCGGAGAATCAAAATAATATAAATACTTTTTTCATAATAATATTTGTTTATACTAATATAATATTTAATATAATAATTTCTTTAGAAGATTTTTATTGAAATTGAGGCAATATACAAATATGAATGCAATGTTTTGATTACTCCGTTCAAAACAAGTATTCCAAATTCTATTGATAAGGTTAGTCTTTAGTAGAAACTAGTCAAAAGTAGGTTTCTTCATAATACAAGAATAATTTGGACTTAACTCTAATTAGACGCAAGAAACAAATTTCCCCACATAAATATGGTGGGTAGGTATGGTGTCTCTGTGCAATCCCTATGGGAAAAATCCGCCCACCTTTAATATAGCATAATTTATACTATATTGAATTGATACCTATTTAAAATATTATATTATACTCACATTTAATTTATAATGTATATATTATATGCCTACATATCATGTATGTATAGTTGTTTATATGATTTTTAAAATACTTTTTATGACAATACTAAAAATTCTAAAACCTTGGAAACTAATAGTATATACTGGTAATTATTTTATAATTTAGATTTTTAATAGGAGACACATATATCATTATAAGTTATAATGTTTTGTCAAAATTTTTATTTTTTATTAGTAGATAAATTATATATATTTTAAAAATATTTATTAAGTGGGAGGGGACGAAACAAGGTGGCGAAGTGAATCAACATTGCCCGAGGGTTGGGGATAGAATTAAATTCCCGCAGAAAAATCGGGCGGCTATGGGGCTAAAGTTTCTAATATCGGAAGGGTATGAGATTTGAGATTGCTACCACGAACCTGCCCTCTTGAGAACTTTAGTCTAAATGATGTGAAGCGAGAATAAAATTTTGGGGTGCATTATGCCAGAATTAATAGTTTGAGACCAAAACGCAAAAGCACTTGAAGATAAAGGGTGCAGTGCAATTTATGTAAAAACAAGTAACCTTTTTTTTCACGGTAGTCATCATCTATATATATATATATAAACAGCAAGTTAAGTTCAGAAAATAAACAATTTCTTAAAGTCAAAATCCAGATCTAGACGAATTTATTAACCTTTTTTAATTTTAATATGTATAAGTACATATTAAATAACATGCAAAGTTTATGAGTAAATTGAGATATAAATTAGATTTAGAACTTACCCCGAACTTCAGTTCAAGCACTTTGGATGACCAAATCAGCAACCGCTGGTTTTGAACTCAATCATGTCGGTAACTTAAATATCTCCGGAACTATATATAAGCAGCAACAAGAACACGATAATAATTTTTGGATCCTAATTTCAAAGTTGAATTATAGAATTTGATTGTATCAATAACTTTTTAATAGAGTTTCTAAGGAAGCTGGTATTATAAATTGTTTTCAATCAATTTATTCAGTTTTTTCATGTGAAAAGGTAGCTGCTACGTTTTTGTATATTACAAACAACAAATTTGATATGTACTTTAAGAGTTATTGTTTATTGGATCATTGATAATGATATCTGCTTCAGGAGTTTGGTTTTCTTGAATTGGTGATTATGTTGATCATAGATATTACGTTGTTTGGATGATATTTTCTAGAAGAACTTGAGGTTTTTGTGGGGAATAAACTGAGGAAACCTTAGCTGATGTTGAGTATTACTGTAGATGAAGTTAAGTTTAAAATTGGGAAATATGCCCTATACTTAGTTAACAACAGTTACTAATATTGATAAAAGTTCGGAATTTCTATTCATTTAAATATTAAATCATCATAACGCCGACTATTATAAAGGAGCCACTAAAATGCCACGTTTTCAAAGCACATGTCATTAAAGTGCAATTTACTTAAAAAGGGAATGAAGTACACAATGAGACTGCAAAATGTTTCAATTGTTTGGTATAAACCATCAAATTATTTACTCAATAGGAGAAAAAAAGAATGCAATAAAACAAGCTTTAATTGCTCAATAGATAAATACTTTGTTTATTTGTATCTGGGGGAGCAGAAGAAGAACCCGCTACTGTAGGTCGAATGTCGAAAACTTTTCTGCAAAAACATTATGGGTTTGATCCAAATTAGAGCTCTCATTAGGATCCAATATCATGAAATCATTTATGTTGACATGCACTATCTTATATAATGCACTATAGTGATTCAACATACAAAGTCTTTTAATACAACTGAAAAATAAGATATTCTAATACTTTGAGACAAATATTATGACATTTTTCGTGAATGTCTTTGGACTAAGAAAATCTCTATGAGAATCTCAATGTCTTTTTACGGAAAGCATGCATGAATATCAATAAGCTACATCTTTAACATAAACTAATAAAACCTTTATTTATTATTGTAAGATGCAACTTGTATGTTAATGGTGAATGGAAGTGAAGAATTGTTACATATGTTAATTATTCATTTAAATACATTTATTGCAGAGATAACTGTATTTATCTATTTATTTCATATATGGAGCTAGTAGATTATTAAATAAGTAGTTTATTTATAATAAGCCCAATTGTTTGTCCATTAGATATATTATTATGATCCTATTCCTACAGAAGTGATGTCATCCCTATATATTATCTTGGAATTGATTATTGAGATATTAATCAATATAAAATTGGGTCGCCTATTTGTTTAAGGCTGCAATCTATATTTTTCTCCATCACGCGGTTGGAAAACCTTCTGGTCTAACCAAATTTATTGTTGTTATCATTTTTATATCATAATCGTTCTCTTCCTACAAGTTGACCTGAATCATATGCTTTATGATGGAAACTAATAGATTGTAAGTTATCAGGATGGTTCAATTTAGTGGACTAAAGTAGCTCGATATTCATCTCAACTAGGCATTTGGTTGATATTATTAATCAAGGATGTCCCAGTTCACACAGGTGTTAGAAATTACATTCGGCTATGTTTTATACATGGTGAAATTTTACACCATCCAATAAGCAACTACCTTGATGGAAGACTTTCCTTGACAGAAAGATATCGTTTCCAATATGGTAAAGTTGATTTATGATTGGCTTTCTTAATACCGCCTTTGTAAGCCCTCACCATAAATTCTTCACTTCTTTCTCTGCAAAACAGTTAAATT
This sequence comes from Anethum foeniculum, assembly GCA_003724115.2. Taxonomy (NCBI): domain Eukaryota; kingdom Viridiplantae; phylum Streptophyta; class Magnoliopsida; order Apiales; family Apiaceae; genus Anethum; species Anethum foeniculum. The sequence goes on along the minus strand of PHNY01273736.1, from coordinate 1,943 downwards.
ACTCAATCTAGCATCAACCGCAAAATATTATTGCAAGCCATAAAAAGTATCCCAATATACATAAAATTTGAGCCAATATAATTAATTTCTTCTAACTTACTTATGATCATATGTTGACAACCATTTGAGATAGGCAGCACCCAAATAAACATTTACAAAAGGCTTATATAATGTAATTGAATCCTCTATACGGTATGCAGTGTATCCCAAATCTCTGCAAGAAAAAAATGGTTTATAGATTTTCATTATACACAATTTTGCGACAAACCAATAAACCACTATGTGTAATTGGTATATACCTGACCAACCACTCAGCAGTTTTTGGTAAGATTTGCATGATACCCATTGTAAAAGCTTTTGACTTCTTTATATAATGTGTGCATAGGGGTTGTCTATCACTTTCAAGTTCAGCAATCGCACATAACATATCCTAAGAATATGAAAAGAACAATAAGCTTAAAAAAATTCAATGTAATCCCAGTTTATCATATCCATTACTTATTCACTCATATTTAAAATTCTAGCAAAAATTTAATGTTTTAAGATAAAAGTTTCCTATTACTAATCCATACCATACATAATGGCTTTTCAAGCTTTTGTAACACAATTAGTTGCTACGAAAATAGTTTCCCGACCAATGAGATACATATTTCACAATACCTCAGCATGATATTCAGTGTTACATATTTAGAGATATTCAGTGTTACATATTTGGAGATGGAGTATAGGGTTGTTTTGATTTAATTTTTCATATGTGATACAAACATGTCAAATGGGTATTATATATGGGATCTTCCATTGCGAAATGCCTATTTTAATGCGATTTTCAAAAGATTAAAACTAGTCATTATTTCAAAATGATTATTTCTCTCAATTTTACCAAGACAATGGTTATTTTTTCATTCTTTCTTTCTTTGATAATATCATGTGATTTTCTTACACTAGTGCGGTCATAAACAAACTATTATGATACATATTATATATATGAAATTTATTTAATTTTTGACATATTATATTAATCTTATAATAACGTACTTAAAAATTACAAAATACACTTAATATGGTTTGATAAACACATAATTTGATACAAATATGAGTTAAGTTCTATGAAGGCCAGATTCCCATTCCAGAAATGCCAAAAAGCATTGGAGACCTAGACCACTTATGTTCTACAAATAAAATTTTTCCTAAAAACATTGCAAAACGTATTATTTAGTGAATAAAGTTCTATAAGAATCATTATTTTATTAAATATCTTAAACATTCTGTATATTCTACAAGTATAACATTACAAAACATGCCATTATACAAAAACATGTTTAGTTTGCAGAACATATGTTCATATTGCATAACATACATGATCTGCTTGTCAAACGTAAATTATTTTCAACATTTTCAATGAAATAGTGATATTTATAGAATATAGC
>PHNY01273701.1:6046-16829 GCA_003724115.2 Anethum foeniculum | reverse complement strand
TAAAAATAAAATTTGATAAAACTCAATTATAATAAAATAATATTTATTTTTTAGTACTGTACTTACTATAATATTAAAATTATACAACACTAATATGATTATACAAATTATTAGATTTAAAACATCACAATCCACATAATTATTAATATCAAAAAAGAAAAAAAGAAACATGCACATAAGCTAGTCATCATGGAATTAATTTAAAGAAGATTTTAAAAGAAAATAGAATTAGCATAAAAAATGAGAAGAATTATATTTATTTTACATAATTACCTTGATCGAGATTGTTAGTACGCATAGCAGTGTAACCGTCAGGTCCGTCCAGACATGGAGCTGTGCAAATTGTTGATATTATCTCTACTATATCTTTGAATCCTTTTTCCACAGCTATGAACATTGGAGTGTAACCATCATCGTTTTGACTATGCGTATCAGTTGGGTCCGCCTCAACTAATAACTTAACAATTGCAGCGTTTCCTTTCATGACTGCTATGTGTAAGGCGGTCTCATCATCTTCATCACCAAGCCTAAGAAAATCTTGAAAATTTTCTGGATATTGCCGTTTAACTTCTTCAATGATGACCTCAACTACTTGAATATGTCCCCCATCTACAGCCAAGTGAAGTGCACTCTGTTCAAATCGAGTAAGCACGTCCAAAAGATTTTTGTTTGCAAACTTCCTCAAAATGAATCGCACGTGTTCTGCATTTCCATTTCTAGATTCCACGTGAAGGATAGTTTTGTCATCACCGCTCGGTATATGAGCTTGCTTCTCCAACCTAGCTATGGCATCAGCTTCTCCGGCAATAGCAGATTTATACAAAGCATCTAAGTTACCCATACTAAAATATATGTGTGTATATATGAATGTCAGATTGAATCACTGGGGCTAACACAAAAAAACCTTTGCTGGGTGCTAGTAAATCAACCTCACTTATCTTTATATACACATATCTATATTATAATTAACAAAAATGGAACCTAGTTGGGGTACACTTAACCAGACGGGGCATTTCTAATCTAGAATCCACAAGCTACATGTGGTCACGTACATTAAAATATTAACGTTGAAAATTATCAAAAAATGTTATTATAGTCTCCAACTACTCCTCAGTCCTCTAAGTTATATAGACCGGGGACGCGAGTTTGCACGTATTTTAAATTTCATAAATTATTTAAATTTTTTTTAAATAAATATTTAATTGTTTAAATTTAATTCAAAAATAAAAAATTTTAAAAATAAATTATAAAAATATATTTTATATTAACTGTGTCTAATATTGAAAAAAAATTGTATATAAATGAACGAGACTGAGAGAGTACGTAGTCAGTGGGTCTGTTAAATTAACATATTCTAAAAAGGCCATCATCTGTATGCAAATAATCAACATTACTTGTCTTTATAGACAGAGCTGATGTATATTAAAATCATAAACGACACTCAAAGTCTAAGCAAACACATGGCGCCCAGCTGGGATTCACTTAACCAACCAGACCCGTTTACTACGGCTGTTTGTAATCTGCAATCACACCAAACTATTATATATATAATTTTTACATAAGATAAACATAAACTAGTTTCAAATTTAAGTTTAATATGAATTAATTACACTTAATTCTTTATAATATATTACTTAATAGTAAAAATTTAATATTTAAATATTTTTATTTATTTATTTTTATTTCTATTTTTATTCATAAATTATATAGAACAAATGAAAGTATACAAACACGAAACGAAATAAATAGAATACTTAACAGGTCGGGTTTGTGTTTAACATACATACACGAAATATAAATATACACAACACGGAAGTATGTGATATGAACGAGATATACAAATTTAAAACATATTAGATATATTTTCTAACTTATATTAAAACGAAAGTATAAGTAACTTATAGCAGTGATTGAATTTTGATAAATAATTAAAAATATTATTAATTTTTATTGAAAACTGAGATATACATTAAAACGGATTAGATATATTTTCTAACTTATATTATTAGCAAATAAAAGTTGCCCAAATTTGTTGCATCGAATCTCTCAGTATTGGCATCAGCATCTCTTCCGGGCAATAGCAGCATCATACAATTCATCTAATTTACCCATAATTATATATCGTATTTTACAGGACTCCTAGTAATTGTATGTGTATGTAAGTCAACCGTGCTTATCATTATACACAGACAACTGATACACTTGGCCAGAACGGCTATTAATAGCGTCGTAAAAAACGCAAATCGGACACAAGCGGTGAGATTGACTTTTAACTTTTAATACTTAGCGCTAAAGCTAATGTTTAAGCAGTTTTAAAAGCAGACTGTCAATCGAATTATAAATAAATAAATACGAGTTGATAATCAGTGTGAAGCACGGGCCCGAGATCAAAAATATCAAATTAATATTTGCACATAATTAAACCTCATATCCGTGTCATACCAGTACAAAATACGTATTAAATTGATAATCGAAAATAATTGAATTTGATGAGAATGTACAATAAATGAATGTTATTAAATTATGTAGTTAAAATGAATAAAACCCGGGTGTATTTATGAAATTCCACTTTATAGTTTTAATTATGTACCTACTACTAGTTGTTTTACTTGTTATAGAAATCTAACACGCTAGTTTCGTTACTAATAGTAGTAGAATTCTTTTGTGAAATATATAATTATCTTATAAAACAAACATCTTTATTATTTAAATAATTTAATATTACTTAATATAATTTGATAATTATTTTTTTAATATAGTTTATTTAATATTATTTAATTATTGAAAAAAATATTTTTCAAACTAAAAGTAAATTAATAGATGTTACTTTACTTATTTTAATATCACTTATAAAAATCTAAATATAACTCATAAATTCGTTGCTGTTAAAAATTATCTTTAAACTTAAAAGTAAACGGTTAAAAAGAATCTACATGGTGAGGTAAAAAATTCTCTACTTAATCATCTCAAAGTCACATTTTTAATAATTTTCTAGTAAATCTAACTATACGATATATTATGCAAGAATAAGTGTACAGATTTTTATGATTTTATTCATGGAGAATATTGTTGTTTTAATACTGCATTTTTATAGATCATCTATAATAATGCAAAGGCCTAGATTTTGTATGTTATTTTAATTAAAAATGCATGATATATAAAATCAAATTCATTGTAATATATCATACTTAGTAATTTTTGTGTAATTTTTATTTGCGGTTAGATTTTCGAAATAATTGTTAAAAATATGATTTTTAAGAATATTTTGGTGGAGAAGTTTTTTACCCTACCATATAGATTCTCTTTACTCAAAGTAAATAGATGCTGTGATGCCCAATAACAAATACACTCGTTAAATCATTAATTTTTAGTTTAAAAGTAAATAAATGTTTTGTCAAAAAGAAAGTAAATAAATGTCAATAAAATTATTTACTATTACTTATTCATTGTTAAACAAATGATTTTTAATTTAAAAGTAAATCGACGCTTGGATGGACACTTACTAATAAAAAACGAAGTTTACAGGAAATAAAAGTCAATTCGTATTAGTAGTTGTGATTTAATAATATAAAATTTTAAAAATAGTTATATATCAAACTACTACTTTTTTAAAAATAGTTTTTATATTTTCCTAATTTTTTTTAATTTCCCCACTTAATTGGTCAAAAATCCGCTAAAACGGACAAAATTCGCTTAAATCCACTTAATTTCCGATTGATGAACGTGCACTTTATCTTAATATTGTCCCTATATTTTAGCAATTTTGTATTGATTTGGATTTTTATTTAATAAATATTGTTGTTTTATTGTAGGTATCAAGGAGTTATAATAAAGAAAGGCTTAGAGTTTACAAAATCAGATTTGGAGTTTAATTTGATTTAAAATCGGATTTTATGGGTTGCTTGCGTAGTCTACACTGTTTGGGCCATAACTGGAGTTCTAGAAGTCCGATTCTGACGATTCAATAGCCCACGGAAAGCTTATGTGAAGAGCTTTATTTCTGAAGTGGAATTGAATTCAAAATCCAGCCGTATCAGCCTAGAATCAGAGTCAAAAAGTCAACTACGAATTTCTTATTTATGGAATTCAATTCTAATTAGGAAATCTCCTTGTATTTGTATTAAATCATTAAAAAGACCATTATTATATATATTAGAATTGAGAGATCAGATCTAATACATAGAGAAGAGGCAAGAGACAAGTAGCTGCACAAGGAAGGAGGAGAAGAAGCCATCAACGAAGAATTCTGCCATTGAAGATATTCAATTGGCTTTGTTTTCTCTTATCTTTTTATATCTCTTCTTATGATTATGTGTTGGTTTTTTTGGGATTGTTTTAAGATATTTGTTATGAACTAAACTTATATGAGTTAGGATTTTTATTGAACCCTAGTATGGTATTATTGGTGTTTTGATAAGAAGTACTATACGCAGTTTGCAGTTTATTCGTTCAAGTGCTTTTCATGTTGATACTTGCTATTGTATGATAAACTCTAGTGGGTTAACAAGTTAATTATAATACTGAGAGGGTTATAGTTAATTGACTAAAAACTTGAATGGTGCATGATTATATCTGTTGATTATAATATTGTGACGGTATAGACATATATTGTTACCTTGCATAGCCATGTGGAATTGGTACTTAATTGTATTCTGGAAGTTAAATTGGGCATAGACATATGTTAGTTTAATTACAGAATCTACACCATAGTGATTTCGAGTGAAACCTATGATCATTGAATTTCAAGTTAGTAAACTGTTATCTTGCTGTAGTATTACACTGCTTTATCACCAACATGAACATATTAGGGGGAAGTAATTATCTTGACTCAGCCTTTCGTATCTGAACTTATCCAAATCTCTTTTGCTAGTATAGTATTATTTAGTTAATTTAGTATTAATTAATTAGTTTAATTAGAAAAACCAAAACTCATTATTGTGTTCTATAACTGAATTGTTCGATATTAACTACGATTTATACAAACTTACAGTCCTTGAGGAACGATATCTAGTATATACTACTGTATTACTTGTTTGCGATTGTGTACACTTGCACATTAGTATTTTACGCAACAAGTTTTTGGCGCCGCTACAAAACTTAAACACGCTTAAACTTCACTAAACGTTTAGATATTCAATTTTGCACTAATCCAAGCATTTATACTTCAGGTTTCGTTTAAACCCCTACTTAAGCGTCCGCTTAATACGCTTTTTACGACACTTATAAGTCACTTATGACTTACAAGCCCATAACAACTTATCGACTTGTCGACCCAATTTATAAGTTGAATTTACAACTTATAAGCTGATAAGTTGAAAGTTGGTAAAGATGTACTTTTTTCCAACTTATTTTGATTTTTTTCGTTTCTCTATTGATTTTGATTTTAAAATATAAGTTTTAAATGTTTTTCTAACTTAAGATTTATAAATTAAGATAATTGTATTTAATAAATATTTATTTTAATTAGTTTAAGTAAAAAAAATTCCGACTTATAAGTAAATTTATCCAAACACTTATATAACTTATTAGTATTTATTAACTTATCACTTATTTAGCACTTATTCATTTTAAGTAATAAGTCAATTGTTTTAAGATTTCTCACATAATTTCTAACAACTTATTACTTATCGTTATACAGAGAGGATTANAACATATTGGCGCCTAGCTGAACTTTACCAGACCCGTATACTGCGGCACTTTCTAATCTAAAATCCGCATGCTACAACCTACAAGTGTGGTCAGGTATGTAAGTTTAGGACGTCTGAGAGTAACAGACTATAATAACCAAACTCAAACTATAATTGTAACTTCTGAGAGTGCATATTGGTTATCGAGCATATTTGTATATTTCATTTGTAGGGGACATATAATAGCAAACTGTAACCTAAAGAAGTAGTGGTTGGTAGGACAAATTAACCCATTTTTAGACATCCTGATCTGACTAATCATATTTTTAGTTAATAACCCTTATTTAATTATCTATACCATCTTTAGAAAGAGGCTTAACGTATATTAAAATCAATAAACAACACTCAAAGTCGAAGCAAACATGGCGCCTAACTGGGATACATGCACTTAACCAGACCCGTGTACTTCGGCACTTTCTAATCTACAGTGCACGTGCTAGATGTGATCAGATATGCAAGAGGAGGACGTCTGGATAACTGAATAAACAATACCGATTTGTATGAATCACAGGTACCAAAAAGAACTTAATAAAAGGCCACTAGAGTTCCTAACAAGTAAAAACCTTTCTAATGACTTCGAATAGGCAAAAAAGTCACCTTATCCTATTTTCTTAATCTGGAATCCACCTGCTACATGTGAACATAGAATAAACAAAATCTGTTTGTATCGACTGCAGGTAATAAAAATACTTAGAAAATTGCCACTATCGTTTATAAAAATTTACCCATATTCAGAGACATCCGAGTAATCCAAGAAATTTTCAACTAGTGTCCAGATGCCAATACCTTGATAATCGTATATCAAGTTATTCTTTTATTTGCAATAATGATTGCTCAAAAAACTCGAAATTTGATAATCACATTAGTGGGACATTGGTTATGACATGGGATCCTTTTTTTTCGTAGTTCCTTGTTTTCATTTCTAAAATATTTGAAGGTATGCCAATTAACTGAAGGTTATCGTATTGAAAAGTTGGTCAAGTTTATGAGAAAGAAAAATCAGCACGGAGTAAAGCTGCTGCGAGAGTTGTGTCAGATAAGAATGAATATCAGAGATGAAAGAATTAGTATTGCACTAAAGGTTATTAGAATTTGGAAATTCGACAAGAAGAGCCTTAATGTTTTCTTCGACTGATTCCGAGGATGAAATCCTTATAAGTGGTGTAGATTGTAATATCCGTGATTTCAGAATGTATTATAATTATTATTTGAATATTTTATATGAGTTTTCCAATTCGGAGGGAATAAAATTATGGATATTTTATTCCTGCACGATTTTTCTTGTTCTTAAAATGCTTAATGTGTTAATTGGTAGTTCGGTATCGATCCTTGTCAGTATCTTGAAAGTATATATTACTTTTATTATTTCAAAACTATATTAAAACTGATCATTTCATCAATATATTTGTTTTAAAATTTTTGGTATCGAGTGGATATTTTATCCGCATCAAAATTTTATATATTGAAACCAAAAAATATTCTATGTGGAACTTACATTATTTGTGATTATGTACTTATGTGTTAAATACAATATTATGTGTTAATTTAATTTAAAAATGTTTCTGATCTAAAAATATTACGTGGTAATTATTATCTGTGGTTCCGTAAGGATCAGGGTATTTTTCTGATATTTGTTACGCGTAAAAATGCATTTTTATGATATTTTACGTCTTTTGGAATCGTTTTTGACAACGCATGTTAAGTGGTACATGTTTTTCTCGTTTTGTGCAAGTCGGTATATTTTACAATTATTTTCGGGATTTATTTTTAATTTAGAAAATATTTCAATTTATTAAAAATTATCGAACCGGGCCCCTACCGGGACGTCAAACCCTGCAAAATTTGTACTTTTGATTTTAGAAAATCAAAGATGATTCAACGACTCGAAATTGTTGCATTTTCGAAACGTACGTTAATTTTGGGGAATTTTGATATAATTTTTATATTTAATTAAAACGATTATTACAATGAGTATTCCCCGTAAATAAATGTTTTGGACCAATTAATTTGATTATGCGATAAATGTATCGTTAAATATCAAATTCAAGGTGTTATTTTCAGTAAATATAAATAGCCTAGAACTTTAATTTAAAAGATAAACTAGGAAGATAATATCAAAAAAAATCAGTTGAAAGTTTTATTGGTGAATTTGTTATTGGTAAAGATCATACGATTCCAAGCTGATTATCAATCTGTTTTTCAAGTTTAAATAACCAAATCGATGAGCTTTTCAAAGCCGTTCTTTTGATACCAACATCTGCAGATAAGGTCAATTATCCTATATTTTGTGATTTTCCGATTAGAACCATTTCGGTTCTTACTGGTTGTTGTTTATTCCGTGATTTTGATATCGTTAATAGCTTCCTGTTAATCTTTTGAGACTATTTATATGATTTTTATGATTGTTTGGTACCGATTTAGGTGTGGTCGAACTACCAGGTTTTTACAGCTTTTAATTTTGATTTTCTGAATGTATTGTTGTTCATATGTACGATTTGACGGTATGGAGTTTATATGTGAGTTAAGCTTCATTTTCATGGTTAAATCGTCGAGTTTGGTTATCGATTTTCTGTTGGCCGGGTTTCTTAGCTTGTCGCCGGCTTCAATGGAAGTTCTGGCTGGATTTCTTGTATCCGGCTTTGATTTCAGTTGTTATTGGTTGTGTTGAGTTGCTGGAACCATGTTGAGTGATTTGGACTGAGGAACCGAAGCAAACAGTACGGTTTTGGTGGGAAGCGGAGCCTCGATGGAACCGCGGGGACGCCGGAAATATGCTAAAAGTCCGGCGGGTTCCGGTGTTCTTCGCGACCCGGTTATTGACCCGAAGGGTGACTCGGGTTTAATCTATGTTTCCCCCAATTCTATTTCTAGGAACTGTTTGTGGATTTTTGGGTTTAAAAATAATTCAAAATCCATTTTAATTCCATATATATTCATTTAACTCAAAACATAATATAGTTAATAATTAACTAAATTATTTTTAATTTCCAGGAATTATTTATGTATTATTTTCAAATAGTCAATATTTGATTTAAATATTTATAAATTATTTTGATTATTTATGTATTTAATTAATTGATTGATTAATCCATTTAATCAATTGATTTTATTCATAAATAATTAAATAAAATACATTTATTTCCGATTAAGTCAATTAAAGATTTAAAGATTATTTTCAGTTTTGAAAAGTTTATAAAATATTGAATAATCAATTAATAATATAATTAATTGATTTATTCTTATTTTATTGATAATAAATAGACGGTTGGTCCGATTTGGACGAAACGAACGCCCACGGACTCAGAAAAATATTCCGTTTCTATTAAAAATACTTTCAAGACCCAATTTATTTTCTATCAAAAGGCTGAGTCTTTTACAATCATTTCTGAGTCAGGTATTTACCAAAAAGTTATGTTTTAACCAGATTTCTATTTTAAAAGACCTGAACAAAATCTTTTAACGAATTGAGTTACGTATTATGTGACTTATGTGTTTATTTGTTTAACTGGTTCGAGTTATGTATTAGTTTTATTCCTGTGATTGCTCCATATTTGGGGTTATCGTATGGGTAGGCGATATAGTCGCAAGAGAGCAGTCTGATAAGTGGTTGGTGTTTAGATGATTAAAGTGTATCTTTTGGTTATAGATGCACTACAAGAGATACAGCCTAATTGGACAGAAAGATAGTCAAATTTCTGTCATAAAATCAATCAACGACAGAGACATACAATTATGTCGTAAATGTATTAACGACTGCCCATTTCAGTCACAAGTTAAATATTTTATTAATATATTTTGCTTCATATCAATATTTTAATATTTCATTTTCCCGCTCTTAACAATTTAATTTTTTTATCTTCCCGCTCTTTCACTTTGCGACACAAAACTTGAATAGTCAGTCCTAAAATACTATACGACGGACATATTCGTCATAAGGTTTAAATTAATTTAATTTTTCCATTAAATTTGGATAAATTAACTAGTTTATTAGAATTTTTCTTTAAAATTTAATGAATAAATCATACTTTACTATGAGTTTTTGCTACGAAAATTAATTATTTGTCATAGATTGTAACATGCGACAAAGTAAAGGAGTTGGTCGTAAAATTCTCGGGCCTCTCATAAAATCCCAATAATACAAGATTAATTTTATAAAACAAATAAAATATAATTAATAATTAAATTTGAACAATTGGGAGATAGAAGGGCTCAAACCTTGGACTGGATCCTTATGTTAATTCATAACCCTCACAAAATTTAAGGAGTTATTAATTAGATTATATATTATATATCAACATTATATACAAGTTATATATATATAGAATAATCGACGCAGCCTATTCGATGAAATAAATTAAAGTCAAGATTTTTTAATAATATGTATGAATTACTAATATTGTAGAGTGTCATTGTAGTTAAAGGATACGAAGATTAATTTTGAAATAGATTGTAGTTTTTTTTTGTTTTAGTTTGTCTTTATAAATTTTGGATATTATTTTGGTAGTAACATCGATTAATTCTTTTCTTTTTTTGTTGTAGCAACTAATTAAATTTCCACTATATTGTCTTTTCAAGTTAGGAACATGAGTACTAGATGATTGGGTTTTTCCTTTTCGATCATTAAATCTTTATTGTTTAAGTGTCTGCTGGTATCTTCTATGCCTCTGGTTTAGATAATAAACAAGAAAGAAATCCTAGATGCGGCTATTGCATTTTTAATACAATCCATCTACGTGAATGTAGACCCAGACAAAAAAAAAATACTCATACAAAAATTAGATTTTCATGTTATCCTAATATCAGTTTCAAAATTTCGATGAAATTAGATTTGACTTTGTATTTAACGAATTTTTGTTAAAGTTACACATTTTGAAAGTTAGCGGGATTTGAACCTGGACTTTTAGTAATGTATTTTTTATTTTTTTAATTAACTTTAAGTAAAGTAGTTAGATAATATTATCTATAGTAAATTACAGAGTGGTGGCCGTATTTTACACCAATTTTCAAAATAATGGCTAAATTTTAAAATTCTCAAAACAGTGGCCAAGTTTAGTTTCCCCCTTTCAAAAAGGTGGCTACCGTCAACCCCCGTTAAA